>PIJE02000910.1:57946-60446 GCA_002895965.2 Coryphaenoides rupestris | reverse complement strand
CCTGATCATGTCACACACCCATACATCAACGTCAGCGATATTGATCGGTTTTTGGTTATGTTGTTATTGTGAGGTGAGGTCAGTGACATCATAAATAAATACAAAATAGTGAGATCTCAGCAGCAGCAGCAGCACACACACACACACATCTGTAGCAGGTGTATTTGTGTGTGTGTGTGTGTGTGTGTGTGTGTGTGTGTGTGGGTGTGTGTCTAAGAGACGTGTCATGTTGTACGGATTCCTTTAAATTGGTGTGATCTTGACATTTGACCTCCGTGCTCTCTTATTGGCATCCAAACTCGCAGTAAATAAATTATCGTAGTAAATAAAGTAATTTCTACATAAGAACCAACATCTTACTGAGAATGATAGTGATGATAGTCTTCATTACAGACTGATAGCACAAACAATAAATACAATCAGTAAATAAATAAAACACATAAATATAGGCCTATACTCTATATAGTAAACATCATTTCACCGACAATTCCTAGCCCTTAATTGATCACTCATTTGACGAGATATGTATCACTATATGGTTGAAACATAATCAATTACTTGTATAAGCCCAATGTTTTTATTTATTTATTTTTTATTATTGATTTCGAACATCAATGCAATGCGATGAGATAGTGTCATTCAAATCTCATTCAAAGAGTAGTATGCATAATATTCACTATATTACATACAGGAAAATATCACATATCTCATGAGTTACACATGCAGTTGAGCTGTGTTTTTACATCACTGCCACATGGTTACAGGAATGAAACTGGCTTTTTTATCACGTTAATTAAAGCTAGAATCTGACAATGTCACCCAGTTGTAGGAAAAGAAAGAAAAAAAAGGGGATTAAATGCAATGAAATCTCTGGAGACGATGTCAAGGGCCGCTTTTCATTGGGCCTGTGTTGGACATCAGCTATGCTCAGAATCGACCGGGGAAAAAAAGCAATTATTGAATTTTTAGATCTTCAAAAAGAGGAAATAAACGCGCAGAATTATTCATAAGATTGTAAACAGCGTGACACACTCACTAACTCGTGAAACAAAGAATATAAGTCTTCAAAGGCAACCTCACACAGTGAAAGAAGTGAAGATAAAAAAAGATAATTTCTAAGGAGTTCATTAAAATGGAGAGGGCTGCGCATTAAAATACAGACAGAAGGCTGCACATGGGGGTCAAGTGACGAGTGGATTATATACTTTCTCATAATAATATTAATTAAACAATTTGTATGCTAATAGGGTAACAATTATCGCAGCTTCTGTTGAGAGATTGGGGTTATTACAACATGCCAATCCCGGGGCCAAGGGTCAAGGGAGGAGAGAAAATCACCTCTGATTAACATGAGCACAATGCCAGACATGGAATAAATAAACTCCAATTCATTATTTGAAACTTGATAAGGAGGCGTATTTAGTCTGTGTCGTTGCTGCAGGCGGCTTTAATGAACGCCATAGAGCAATAACTAAATGCTGGGTTTTTTTCTTCTTTTCAAAATATATATATAAATAAATATATATACAGAAAATGAATGGATAATTGCATGTCAACCGCTTTGTGTTGTGGAGAAATTGCACACATGCACGTCAATTTATTGTATTCTACTTAAATTCTGCATGCAGAACCATGTGTGATTTAGCATAAAACAATGGCATGTCATTGTGTATTATATTATATTATATTGTATTGTATTGAATTCTATTATATTATATTGTCTCATATTATATTATTATTATGAATAATTCTCAAGCAAGTATGCAGCTACACTTTGGTGCTGCAATGAAGTAGCAATAAAGAAGAAACAATGAAAAACTATCGACCCGCTGCCTTAACTCTATTATATTATTTTCCTATTTCTTTTCTTTAGCCAGTGACACAACAATTTGTATGGTTGAAAGTAATGTCTCCAAACGTCTGCTTAATGCATATATATTTCTTCACTTTATGCTAATCTAAATTGCCCTTAATTGATTGGACCTTAATTGCAGTTCAGCTTCTGTTTGTTTAACCCGGGCTACACAACAATTGAATTGCGCAACGCGCGCCAAAGTGAAGCCGAAGCAACAAAACCAACAACCCGAGCAATCCCGCGCTACTCTCCTCTCCTCTTCCTCTTCCTCTACCTCTTCCTCTTCCTCTTCCTCATCCCTCGTGAGAGTTACAATGTAGTTCTTATCATCCAAGCCCCCCACACCCCCTACCCCTCCCCCCTCTTGTCTTGTTGTGACAGCTCTGATATTGTTTATTGAGGTGGGATGTCAGCTTTAATTAGCAATCGATATGAAAAGCGTTTGCAGACGCCCCCCCCCCCCCCCCTCAACACCCCTCCCCCCCACCTCCATCCCCGTCTCTGACGTCAGCGTCGATTACCGTTTCTCATTGGTCTCAAATTCCCCCCCACCCCCCCAAAAAGCCTCGGCTAATTATTGGAAGGGGGTTCATGTGGATAAAGTACAGCTCATCCCATCCCTTCACATCACCATGTCCCCCACCG
>PIJE02000910.1:45446-52946 GCA_002895965.2 Coryphaenoides rupestris | reverse complement strand
GTCTCTGTGTTATCAGCCCTATTGATCATGCGTCGGCTGTAATAGGGGGAAGGGTGCCGGGGAACGTGCCTGTGTACAATAGCGAGACACATTTGTTCTAAGGGCCCCCACTGTCCCCCGGGGGCGTGGTGGTGGTGGTGGGCGGTGGGTGGTGGGGGGCCCCCCTGCATGCATGCGTGATGCAGGGGTCCGGGTGTGACATCTGCGCCTCCTTCGGGATATTAGCCAGTGATGACCGTGCAGCTGACTTCATAGAAACAAAACTAACACGAAACAAAGAGGGAAAAAAAGAAGGAGGAGGAGGAGGAGGAGGAGGAGGTCTTCCAAAAGCAAACAATGCTCTTTAAAAAAAGAAAGAAAGAAACTAAACCAAAAATTCCAGTCGAGGGGGGCGGGGGAGGAGAGGGGGGGCTGTTGGTGATGTTGTTGTTGTTGTTGTTGTTGTTGTTGTTGTTGTTGTTGTTGTTGTTGCAGCAGCTATTGCAATAACAACGAGCATTTGTGGTGTTGGTGGTGGTTCTCCCCTGTTTTTTGGAGGGGGGGTGTGGTGTGTGTGGGGGGGGGGGGGGGGGGGGCGGGGTCTCGATTGCAAATAAATTGAAAATAATCTGAGGGGCAGCTTTATGTCTGAGCCGGTGCAAATGAATTTCTGAGCCAGTGTCCTTTTCAAAATATTTACATAATATTGCAGCTGTTTGCTCTAGGAAGCAATTACTTATTAGGTGGTGGTGGTGGTGGTGGTGGTGCAGCAGGGGATGGAAAAGCCAACATGGCACTGAAGAGAAAAGGATCAGAGCTGTATGTTGTATATGGCTGTAGGCTGTGGCAGTGGCTCTAGCTACAGCACACAATGCCCTAATGAATACGGCTATTTTACAATAATAAAATACATAGAGAGTCATTTAATGACACCGTTTAAGCCATAGGACGTCGTTTAGGGCCATACTATAAACAGAGCACAATTTGTGTGCCAACCCCCAAAAAACTGGCAAAGATTGAAGAGAGGGGTGGGTTGGAAATAACCTAAAATTGATGTCCCTTGGTTCATTTCTTTTTCTCTCTCCCTCCTTCCTATACTCTTAGGCTATTCGGGATCTTATGCCCAGTTCATCCATAATGCATGAGATTGCTTGAATGGGAGTATCGCTGGCTGCACATTGCTGGCCTTAAGGTGAAATTAGTGACTTGCTTAAGGAGTTAAGCTTTTTCCTTGCCCGAGATGATTCAAGACAAACCATCAATCGATAGGAGCCTGTGTCTTCCATGAATCACACTTTATGAATTCAATTTCTACCCGGAGAAAATTTTCAATTTGAACGCCATGGATCATTATGGGGTGGGGGAGGGGGGGGAGAGAGGGGAGTGTAAATTGTTTTTGCTCTATTATGCATCGGACGCCGTCATTTTTCTCTCTAATTACGGAGGTGTCAGGTCGGGCTGTCATGCAGACTGCTGATTTTCAATTGAACTGATCATCGTGCATTCATTTCCCATTTTCCCCCATTTGATAAATATGCCATCGCTGGGCCCCTGCGTGCTTGCGGAGAGAAGGGGGCCCAGAGTGCCGCAGATTGGCAAACTAATAGTAATAGAGGCCTGTGATGTGAGGCAATAAGTGCAGATCAGGCAGCTCATTTAGCACCTCCTGGTTATTTCCCATTTCCATTTCTCATTTTCAGGTCTCAGAGGAGGGAAAGCCGCCCAAAGGCAATGGGAGCTGGTAGCCTATTCTCTATGTAAGAAATAGAGGGGGGGGGGGGGGGGGGGGGGGGGGGGGGGGGAAGAGAGAGAGACATAGAGAGAGAGAGAGAGAGAGAGGGGGTGGGTGGGTGGGGGGAATCCACCAAAGCCTTGTTTTCAACCACACCTTTCCTAAATGAGTCAATGGAGCTTAATTAAGGTTAATGGAGTTTTCTCAATATGTGTTCGTCTTACTTAATAGAAACAAATTCGCCCAATTAATTAGATCCAACCAAACTAAGCCATTTGACAATCCTGCTGTATAGGCTGCACTCTCAGTGACAATATTGAGGCCTAATATTTATATACCCTTTTAAAAAGTACCATTTAGCAGCTTGGTATTTGAAAAACAATGTCAACCAAACTTAAAAATAGGGCCATTATTTATTTATTTATTTTTGTGTCATTTATTACAAACTCTACATGTCTTGCCAAAAGCGTTCATCCATATGCGTTATTATAAGTATTAGTTCTGTACAAAAGATGCAAAACAAAGCGATGATAAGGCAAGGTTTTGGGTGTGTAATAAAACAATTTGTGTTTATTAGTGCCCATAGGCCTACAATGCCAAATACTACCCCAATATGATCTGAGATTGCAAGATTTTGAAGTTTTGGGATGTCTTCAAGTTTAGGGGGTTGAGATCAACCATTCATTCACCGGCAAGATCACTTGTCTTTTATGGCTATTTTGCATCTCACACATTAAATTATTCTATTTTATTTTATTTTATAAATTATTCTAATCTCTGGGCAAACCTGGGCTATAGGCCTGGATTTAGACAGCATATCAATCATGAGCATTCATTAACTACAGTTTATCTATAGTAGTCATTTTCCCTGCATTGTTTGGTAAAAAAAAAAAGAAAGAATATATACAAGCCCACATTACAAATTAAGAACATTGGGAATATTTACATCCGTGTATGAAAGCTTAATAGCCAACATACTACATAGGCCTACATGAAAATCTTGCTTCTGTTAAAGGGTCAGGCCTACATGTGAAATACACTTTAATCCTCAGTTTAGGAAAAGCCTAAAGTAGCCAACATGTTTGAAGACATTATAGGCCTATTACATATATATAGGCTACATATACAATACTTATACATGTATTATAAATAATACATGTGTTTTGTTATAGCTTACTATATATGCTGCTATTGTAACTATCAATGATTTATTCCATATTTATTACTTACTATTAACCATTTATTCGAAAAAGCAGAAAGAAAAAATCTTAATCTATTGTACATTCATTAGACTATACAATCAACAATGTTTCAACAAAGATGTCATTCCATATCATATTAAACGCAATGCTCATAATAGGCCCTTATATTCATTATTATGGACACACAGTGTTAGGCTACACACGGTTATGTCTAAATGTATAGTTAGTCATTAAAAAAAAACAGGCGCATTGGACAAAACGTGGCAAATGCAACTGAGAACATTCACTTACTTTTGTGACCCAACACAATGACCCAGTCACAACCTTCGCCTGCCGTGAACAAACCCGCACATCTCGATAACACAGCAACCATTACTAGATAAGACGCAAGCAGTGGATGGATTGAGGAACGTATGGGGACCGATATTACACAAGTTCCATCATCAGTGATTCTTTGGAAAACTGGTCTGACAGCAGCCATATTGGGACGTTCCCAGGCTGCCACGCGGGGAGGACCAGAGCCGGTATAGTATCCTGAGTGGCTCTTCTTCTCCCAGGTGTGTTGATATTACACCATTAAAGGGGACATATTACGCCACCAGGTGTGAGCGTGATTAGCCAATGCGAGCCGTTTCACAATTGCCATGTGACTATACTGTCTAGTGACATCACAAGTGGGAATGTCCACCTAGATGTGTGATTACTAGATCGGTCTAGATCAGTCTACCAGTGGACTGTACCAACGGGTAAACTGATCTAGTCCGCATACATCTAGGTGGACATTCCCACTTGTGATGTCACTAGACGGTAGTCACATGGCGATTGTGAAGCAATTGCTTGCAATGGCTGATCACACTCACACCTGGTGGCGTAATATGTCCCCTTATATTGTTTAAAGATGTCTGCTCATGCATGGGGGGTCTGGCTAATGTTTGTCCTAGCAAGCCAGCTAGATACTAGGCATACTATATATAGGACATTCTGTGCATTCAACGTAACCCACCTAAACCCATGGTAGGCTGGCCATGGTGAGCCTACTATACCTCAAAGCTACAACCTAACCACTCATCTTTAGTCAACCAAAACTAAAACGACAAAGTGCGGGAATGCTCCCATCGATATGATAGCATCTACACGGTAAGCTAGTCGGTTCAATCGGAGCTCTGTCTTTGCTCAAATGATTATTTATGCACTTGATGAAAACGTACACACAAGAGGGAAAACGAGGAAAACTTAACACAAACGCTGATCACTGCGACCGTCAAGTCAAGTCAAGTCAAGTCAAGTTAATTCAAGTCAAGTCAAGAAGCTGAAAGGATAATTGGCCACTTTAATGCACAGTCGGCCCTATAAGCAGGCATGGCACCACTTAAGACATGCCCAGCCACAGTCCATAATAACTATCTCAACACATGATTAGCTCGTCAATCAAGGATATCAGCATGGATGTCCGCCACCAGAGGAAGCTAGCCGCGTGAAGACAGACCACCGGCTGTTCTGACTTCAGACGATTTGGCCTTGGGAGCCCTGTAATAATTTTTCTGGGTCCTGCTGTGTTAATGTGAGGTTTCGCCCACCACTCACAATACACACACACACACACACACACACACAATTGGGTAATTGCAGGTTAAGGTTTAGCAGCAATTCAGTAGACTTTCACGTCGTGAATTGTCCCCAGCCGTGTACGGAGGGTCGAGAACGTGGCGTGTGCATACAAGCATACAAATAATAGACATTGAGTTAGATTTACAGTGGGGCCTCAGGTCAAGAGGATACTCAAGGCATCAATGGGAATGGCTGTGCAGCTGCCATCTGAGCAAGATTCAAGATTCAAGATTCAAGATTCAAGATTCAAGATTCAAGATTCAAGATTCAAGATTCAAGATTCAAGATTCAAGATTTCCTTATTGCAAGTACAAGTACAATGGAATGCTTACTTCCCAGTCGCTCTGGGGAGTAACGTCTACTATTGAAGGTCTACCCCTGTAAGTCTGACTTAATAATAGTCCGATAATAGTCCGATAATACAATAGTTCAATAATCCAACAAATCCAAAGGTATGTATTGAGATCTAGTGATATGTACAGTATGCGTAGATCCTGAAGACATCAATGAAAGGGCCTCTATTTCATGCTCATTCACCATTTAATTGAGGATAGTAATATCAACCTATGAGCCTACCCAGTGGACTGTACCAACTGGTAGTCGGATCGATCCACCGTGCATCTGGGAGGGCGGACACTATCAACTGCCTTCATAGAAACTCAAGTGGAAGTAGTAAGCGAAACGTGTTGTGATAAACATGTATTACTCACCTGTTGTGTTATCGTGGCACATACACAAGTGCTGTTTATACTGGCAGGTACACAGCGATGGAGTTTCTTTGGGGGAGGGATTACGCTTTTCAGTTAAAGGGCACTCAAAATTAATGAGCAAAGATTTTCCCTGGAAAATTCATCTCTGCGTTTTAGTTATGGAGAGACAAAAAAAATAAAACATTGATTTCAGCTAATTGTTATGACCCACCAACACTAACTACCTTGGTCTCCTTTGTGCTTATTAAATAACTGCATCTCTGCTCTCTGTTTTCCTTCTACCCCCCTTGTGAAAAACGAAAATAAAAATCCTTATTAATATAACGACTATTTCTAACGAACGAACGTGGTAATCATGGATTAGCATGAACTCACAAACCATGACCAGGGCTGGCTATATATCATGACATATGCATATGTTTGTATGTTTTTCCTACGCTTACTCAGACATACAAACATAAACACTCGTATACATTCATGCTTTAATAGCATATATACTGTATATGCTAGAGAGAGAGAGAGAGAGAGAGAGAGAGAGATAGGGAGAGAGAGTGAGAGGGAGAGAGAGAGAGAGAGAGAGAGAGAGAGAGATAGGGAGACAGAGTGAGAGGGAGAGGGAGAGAGAGAGAGATAGGGAGAGAGAGAGAGAGAGAGAGAGAGAGAGAGAGAGTCACACTGGTATGTGGTATAAGATGGATTACCTCAGGCCCAGCCCTAATGCTAACACGCTAAGAAGGCTTCCAGGCTTTAGCTCCCTCTACTTCCTTTACTCAGCATGACTCAAAACGACTCAAAATGACTTATTTACAATCCACAGACATCCACTTTTACATCCACCCATCCATCCATCTATTCATCCGTTCATCCATTCATCCGCCCACATCTCCCTGTTCTTATAGCTCCATACTGATACTACATACTTGATGGGAATAAGTAATAAGGGACAATTTAAACCTGCTGTGAGCATGAGATCTCTCTCTCTCACTCTCACTCAAACACACACAGACACACACACTGACACACACACACACACGCACACACACACACTGACACACTGACACACACACACACACACACAGACACACACACACACACACACACACACACACACACACACACACACACACACACACACAGGGGGGGGGTGCGGAGGGTCTTGGCCTTGACGCGCTAAGTACATCTGCAACATGACTTTAATGGCGAGGAGAGAGGAGAGAGAGGCGAGAGAGGGGAGAGAGAGGCGAGAGAGAAGGGAGAGAGAGAGAGGCGAGAGAGGGGAGAGAGAGGCGAGAGAGAAGGGAGAGAGAGAGAGGCGAGAGAGGGGAGAGAGAGGCGAGAGAGAAGGGAGAGAGAGAGAGGCGAGAGAGGGGAGAGAGAGAGAGGCGAGACGTTCCCCTGGAAGGACGTGTCAAGTCGTTTCTCGGGAGCCTTTTATAATTGCGACTAAAAAGGTCCGTCAACGCCGAGTCCTTCAGGCACGTCTGGTCTCCTGATGAGGGCTCACAGTGTGTTAGCTTCGGGATTACCCTCCCTTATATGTATTCTTATGCCGTGGTTGTTATTACTGTAGTATAGTATTGTGGGCTGTTATCATTGTTAGCATTACTATTTGCACGTATCATTGTGTCTGTTATTTCTATTATCTCTATTGTTGTTATTTTGTCTTCTTATTTTGTACGATTATCTTTATTATTCTGATTAGTATTAAGAATAATAAAGATAATCGTACAAAATAAGAAGACAAAATAACAACAATAGAGATAATAGAAATAACAGACACAATGATACGTGCAAATAGTAATGCTAACAATGATAACAGCCCACAATACTATACTACAGTAATAACAACCACGGCATAAGAATACATATAAGGGAGGGTAATCCCGAAGCTAACACACTGTGAGCCCTCATCAGGAGACCAGACGTGCCTGAAGGACTCGGCGTTGACGGACCTTTTTAGTCGCAATTATAAAAGGCTCCCGAGAAACGACTTGACACGTCCTTCCAGGGGAACGTCTCGCCTCTCTCTCTCTCCCCTCTCTCGCCTCTCTCTCTCTCCCTTCTCTCTCGCCTCTCTCTCCCCTCTCTCGCCTCTCTCTCTCTCCCTTCTCTCTGCCTCTCTCTCCCCCTCTCGCCTCTCTCTCTCTCCCTTCTCTCTCGCCTCTCTCTCCCCTCTCTCGCCTCTCTCTCCTCTCTCCTCGCCATTAAAGTCATGTTGCAGATGTACTTAGCGCGTCAAGGCCAAGACCCTCCGCACCCCCCCCCCCCC
>PIJE02000910.1:29517-45421 GCA_002895965.2 Coryphaenoides rupestris | reverse complement strand
GCGGAGGGTCTTGGCCTTGACGCGCTAAGTACATCTGCAACATGACTTTAATGGCGAGGAGAGAGGAGAGAGAGGCAGAGAGGGGAGAGAGAGGCGAGAGAGAAGGGAGAGAGAAGAGGCGAGAGGGGAGAGAGAGGCGAGAGAGAAGGGAGAGAGAGAGAGGGCGAGAGGAGGGGAGAGAGGGAAGAGAGGGAGAGAGAGCGGGAGAGAGTGGAGAGCGAGAGAGGCGAACGTTCCCCTGGAAGGACGTGTCAAGTCGTTTCTCGGGAGCCTTTTATAATTGCGACTAAAAAGGTCCGTCAACGCCGAGTCCTTCAGGCACGTCTGGTCTCCTGATGAGGGCTCACAGTGTGTTAGCTTCGGGATTACCCTCCCTTATATGTATTCTTATGCCGTGGTTGTTATTACTGTAGTATAGTATTGTGGGCTGTTATCATTGTTAGCATTACTATTTGCACGTATCATTGTGTCTGTTATTTCTATTATCTCTATTGTTGTTATTTTGTCTTCTTATTTTGTACGATTATCTTTATTATTCTGATTAGTATAATCGTGATTCGTTTCTTTTGTTCAGGACGGCACTTATTTGAGAGATAATCGAGGCAAAAATAACATTTTAATAACAATTAGCCACTTCTTTTTTCCGAGGGAGATTAATGTCGTCTGTCGAAGCGGAAATGAGAGAAGGCGGCGTTGTGTGGACTGAAATTACACCTATTCATCTGCAAGGTTAACTGCACCCTATAGCAACACTCCTCCTCATGTCCTGCTGTTTGGCGTGACCCAGATCAAAAGATAATTAATTAGAATTAATTGCGTTGTAATTTTTTCAAATCCATTAGCAAAATAGGATTTCTCCGAAGTAGCCTCTTGGAACACATCTCGGAGATGTATGTCTCCACTTCTAATTCTAGACATGGAGGCAAGCATGATGGACGATGATAGATATGAAGAGTAGATAGATATGATAGATAGATAGATAGATATGATAGATCGAATAGATAGATAGATAATGATAGATAGAAGTAGACGTATAGACAGATAGATAGATAGATAGATAAGACGGAATAGACAGATAGCTAGATAGATAGATAGATAGACAGATAGACAGATAGAAGATAGATGATAGATAGATGACGATAGACAGATAGATAGATAGATAGATAGATAGATAGACAGATAGATAGATAGATAGATAGATAGATAGATAGATAGATAGATAGATAGATAGATAGATAGATAGATAGATAGATAGATAGATAGACAGATAGACAGATAGACAGATAGATAGAAGATAGATAGATAGACTAGATAGAGATAGATAGAAGATAGATAGATAGATAGAAGATAGATAGACAGATAGATGACAGATAGACAGATAGACAGATAGACTAGATAGATAGAAGAAGATAGATAGATAGATAGATAGATAGATAGAAATAGATAGATAGATAGATAGATAAATGATAGATAGACAGATAGATAGACAGATAACAGATAGATAGATAGATAGATAGATAGATAGATAGAATAGATAGACAGAATAGATAGATAGATAGTATAAGATATTAGAGATAGATAGATAGACACACAGACACAGGAAGACAGTCAGACAGTCATGACAGAACAGACAGACAACAGAATAATCATACGGTTCAAAAAACCCCCCCCCCCCCCCCCCGCAGATCTCACTATTACACGCACATTATTTAATCGTTTTATTTTTTTTCTTCTTCTTTGGGGGCTGTCCTGGTCGTCCTGGAGTATAGTTGACAGTACATACACCCTCCGCCATTAATGTGCCAGTAAGCTTAGGGATGAACCAGACTCAAGGAGGGAGGGAGGGAGAGGGAGAGAGCCAGAGAGAGAGAGAGAGAGAGAGGGAGAGAGAGAGGGAGAGAGAGAGGGAGGGAGACTCGGGGTGCAGTTTTCTCCGGTTAATGGCCCAGGGGAAATAGAGTTCAACTGGGCCTGAAATGTTACCCATCAATGTGGCCCCCGTAGAAGGAGCATGTTATGGGCGGCCTTCGTCGCTGGTCCAAATCGATCCCGTTAGTGCGGAGGGGAGCGGGGGCTCTATTTGACAGCCAGGAAACGTTTCAGCGCCACCGCCGGTGTGTGTGTGCGTGTGTGTGTGTGTGTGTGTGTCTGTGTGTGTGTGTGTCTCTGAGAGCTTCAGGCGCACACACACACAACACCAACAACAACAACAACAACCTGAAAAAACAACAAGAGAACCAAACTGGAACGTATCAGTTGAGTAAATGGGTGTGATTAGTCATAAAAGAGCTTACTGTGCAGGGGCTGGAAGCGCATTAGAGGTGATAGCGGGACACAATCAATGGCGGTTACCTCTCTCTCGTGTGAGCGGCTCCATCAACACCGAGCGCGATGAGAGAGATGACGGAGGACAGCCAAACACCACCCGCTATCGACAGGCAGACACATACAGAGAGAGAGAGAGAGAGAGAGAGAGACACACACACAAACAGAGAGAGAGCTTGATGAGACTCTCTCTCTCTCTCTCATTCATTCTGTACAATCAATGGAGTATCCTGGTGCTTTCAAAACAAGAGATTTAAAGGAGGGAGGAGGGATAATTAAGGCTCCGTGTGCAGCCCCTGCTTAAACGCAAACATAAACCACTGGGAGAAACTCAGGGGCCGTGAATATATTTCACGTCTCGTCTTTTCTGCAACAGCGCACCGCGTTGCGATTTTTCATCTCTTCCCGAACGTCGAGAATCTCCTTTTAAACTGCTAATGGCGTTGTGTTCGCGCAAAGTGTGAACGAATAGACACACCGACAGAAACACACACACACACACACGCACACACACACACACACACACACACACATACTCGCACACGCACACACACACACTCTCACAGACACACACAAGCAGTATGCCATTTCACAGAGAGCTCCCAAAGGGGAAATGCAATGAAGAAATCACAGGTAGATTGTTTAATGAATTTGTAAAGACACTTCTGCCTGGACAAGGGCATCAGATGTGGCTCCTCTAATTAGATTTTAAGTACCACACAACAGGGATCAACCATTAAGAATCTCTGTAACCAAGCCCCAAATGACGTTAAGAGTTTTGTTTAACAGTGAAGGGAGATTGTGATTCAAAATGAGATTTTATGAAGGAGCAAAACAACATGGGGCATATAGTCGCAGGACGGGCCCTTGAGGCCCCAAAGCCCCTAAGTCCCCCAAGGCCCCTGGTGTCAGGTTTCCTCAAAAGGGAACCCAGGAGGACCTTGGATGGGGAAAAGTCCCGGGACAGTACCCAGAGTCCCGGGATGGGGCCCTGAGACCCAGGACTGGATCCAGAGGCCCAGGACAGGGCCCGCTGTCCCAAGCCGGGCCCCCTGAGGAACCTGGGGTCTGGGTTCCTGAAGAAATACCCCAGGAGGACCTTGGATGGGGTATGGTCCCAGGACAGGGCCCAAAGTCAAAGGACAAAAACAACCTTGGGTGAGGTAACCAAACTCGCCGATGGCCTCTCCAGGGGCACATGGTCTCAGGAGTACTTTGCGGATGCCCAATGTTGTCATCGCTTTTCCAATTTCCAATTTTAGTGATTCAGCAGACACTTTTATACAAACCGACTTAAAATGACTTGAGATACATGCCATTAAGGAGCAGGGAGAGGTTGGGCATTTTCCTCAAGGAAAAGGTCTACAGGTAGGCTTCGGACATTGGGGATCGAACACAGTTCCTTTCGGTTGGGAGTCGAACACCCTTGACACTGCACTATTCTCTACGCCCGCATTAAGGTCATGATTTGTGGTTATCGTGTATGCACATCACTTAACAAAGTGATTGGCTTGACAGATGACCCTTTGGTTAAGAGATCGCCAATCGCCATCATCAAATCGGCACCTTCAGATTGTGAAACACCCAAGCACTTTCTACTTGTACATTAAACAACCAATATCAGTTCATTCATATTGACCGGTATGTAAAAGTGTGATTCAGGTCAAACATTAGCTTCTAGGTATGGACTTAAAAGCAGGCCTTCCTGTGGCTGCCTGCTACCCACCCATGCTACACGTTTTAACGCTCCACATGATGCACGTTTTTCCCAAGCCAGGCAGCGAGGAAAGTAAACGCCATTAGTCGGTCTCCATTACATTCCTCACCGGAGGTCAGAGTGCTAAAATTAATGGCGGGCACATTAATTCAAATGCCTGGAAAGGTTGTATAGTTGAAAACACTTATACCACAATTCGCATTAAGGTAGAGCATGTGACCTACTTCCGACGACACTATATTCCGCAGAGAACCCGGGTGGTCCTCCAATGAGGAGACAGAGAGAGAGAGAGAGAGAGAGAGAGAGAGAGAGAGAGAGAGGGGGGGACGTGTCCTTGGTGGAGGTCAGCCAGTGACCCCTCGCTCTGCTGCAGACGACGTGCTAACGAGCCCACGCTAACCCTGTGCCCGACTATGTATGTACTGTATGTATGTAGATGCTATACCTACGTTAGCGTAGCCGGTGGCGAGGAGAAGTTCAGTACTCGGGGATGCCGGAGCTCAAAAGCGAGCGAGCGTCCGAATCCGTCCGCCGATTTGATTAGCTGGCGATCGCTTTGATAGCGCAGATGGATTACGTCTGTGAAACTCCTTCTCGTTTGTGGACGATGAAACAACACAGTCTCAGTGCTTGTGGGTCATCATATCGCTAAGCATTGTGTTCAGATGACATCGGGCGACACAAGATTGATTGTATTGCCCTCTCTTGATTCAAATTTGATAAATTTACATTTACATTTGGCAGACCCTTTTATCCAAAGCGACTTACAAAGAGTACATTTGTTGAAGGAGACAGAAATATATCACTGTGGTACCTGAAGATAAGAATAGAGTTGTTTTCGAGCATTCATAGTAGCGAGGCTAATAATAACGAGCTTCATAATTGCGAGGTAGCCTGGATAATAGCTGGGATAAGAAGAGCAGACGTGCCATTCTGACCACATTACCAACATCTGAGAACATAGCAATGCTAAGTGCTATTAACAATGACAAGACGACGATCGTGTTTGAATTTTATATTTTTCATTTTCATATTATCGTTTATTTTCGGGATTATTCATTCATTCATTAAGTCAACAAAAATCAAGCGCACAAGACATGGAAGTCCGCCTCCTTCGAGTGCACTCACAACACACACACACACACACACACACACACACACCCCGCCCCCCCCCCCCCCCCCCCCCCCTCAATTTCTCACTCCAACACCTCCTCCTCCTCCTGAATAGCCTTTCGATGGACTCCATACAATATCCACATGTTGGAGATATCTTCAACAGCGGAAGCCTTTCTACCGCCGTTAATCTCTACAACATAAGCAGGGGAAATTATTCCTTGAATTTCTCAGCGAAGATAATGATTCTCGTTTTTTATCAAGGGGTTATCTCCTCGGGTCAAGATTAAAGTGAAAATGGAGGTGAACCCCCAGTGTCCCCAATTAAAAAAGAAAAGGGAGAGAGAGAGAGAGAGAGAGAGAGCCGGGGAGAGAGAGAGCGAGCGAGCGAGCGAGGGAGGGAGCCAGTGAGTGTGAAAGGAAGAGAGAGCAAGAGAGAGAGAGTGTGTGTGTGAGTGTGTAGGCCTATTGTGTGTGTGTGTGCATGTGTGTGTGTGTGTGTGTGTGTGTGGAGGGGAGGGGGGGGGGTGTCTTGGGTAAGGGGTGAGGACGGGTGGTTGAAGTGGTGGTGGTGGTGGTGGTGGTGGTAACAGTGGTGGTGTGAGGAGGGGAGGGGGGTTGGTGGGTGGGAGGGGTCAATCCAAGATTTTTCTACACTCCACTCCCCCCCCCGAAGTACGAGAGGAGGAGAAGGGAAGGGAAGGGAAGGGGGGAGTCGGAAATAACGCAATTAAATTACGACACCTGACTTCTGGACCCCGGCTCGGCGCGAATCATAATGGGCTAACTGGCGAACGTGAGATCCCGTCAGACGATTAATGTGATCACACACACACACACACACACACGCACGCACGCACGCACGCACGCACGCACGCACACACACACACACACACACACACACACACACACACACACACACACACACACACACACACACACACACACGTTAGCATCTTTCTGACGTCAAGCACATTTAAGATGTATTTTGCTCCATGAAATTCGTCAACAAACGAATATCTTTACAATCGTACAAATGCTAGGCCGGCGTGCGCAAGCTATCAATGCTAAAGCTATAGCCGTATCTCTTACCTAACGCTGGGAGCGAAAATAGAGACTTAATTCAACGTCGTTACTCTTACCGCAACACTTAAAGTCATGAAGACAAATGCAATTTTTTTTTGTGTTGTTGCAGCAATTACATTTTTTACCACCGGATACTTCATTTCCTCGGGGTCCTTTATTTAAATTGAAGTTCTCTCAAGGAAAATGTTTAATGGTACATTCGACAGTGGGGTCTACTTGGTCTCGTGATTTAGGTAATTATTTTTCAAGACATTAATAAGGCAACGCGGCTCGCAAACACGTCACAGAGAGGCAATGAATGGGCATCTAATGTAGAGGAAAAAAAATATGTTAACAATATTGCTTTTCTAATAACCTGCCAACGTGTCTTTCGACGAACTGATTCATTGATTGATTAGCCTTTGAGCGTGGACAATGTTACGGTGATACATTTGCAAACATTTGTCTGAGGCCATCAATTTTTGTGTAAAATATGCCCACTCCCTCAAAAAAAGCATGTTATCAACTCAATGTATGAAATCATAGAATTTTTGTTATACATTACAAACGCTATATGACTTCTGGCAGCGGCGTTATAGTTTTTTTTGCCAAGCTAACCAGGTATTCCCATGTATTTGAGTGCAATATTCATTGTGCGTTGAGAGTAACTGAAAGCCCATTACAGTAATTCAATAGTTTATTTTGTGTAATTTATTTGACATGATAATTTATTTCATTCTTAACGACAACTTACAATTAAGACAGATACATCCCATTGGCCTTAAATAACACATTCTAACAGTTATTTGGCTTCTGCTATAATCCTAACATGCGTATCCACTCACAGCCTCATAATAATAATAATAATATGGGTTTTTTGTGCTCATAAACGTCAGAGGACAGGGGTATCTTCTCAGTTGCACACTTCGCTCAAGGACACTCTTGAAATGTTTGGGAATTTTGTATTTATTAATTTTTTTTTGGACCTCGAGGGCTATCTGAAATCCAAAACTCCTGAGCCCGCTGATATGTTTGCATTAGTCCTCGTCGACATTAAACGGTAAACACACCTGGAATATATTAACCCGAAGGTTACGGAGTTGTGGGCAGTTACATGTTTTTTAATTTAATACGTTTAATACGTTTGCTCCAAACGATCCACGACATATTTCACGGACGTACCGCACTGTACCTCCAACTGTACTCATAGGCACAATAACAGTTATTCTCAAAGCCGCTGAAAAGCAGGAAGAAAACGGAAAGGGAAAGTTTTGCGTTGAAAAAGTAGCATAATCCTTAATGATATCGGCGACAAATCCTCCGTGTGCGCTTCTAATCGTGCACCGAATCAAAAACTTAAAATAACATTTCTTTGGAGCTTTCAATTAACCCTATTAAAAGAATTGTTCCAATGGGTTCCAATACGCCGAGAAGGGAAAACAACAAAGCCTGGAATAAAACAAACACATGCACAGAAAGTCACACAAACAACCAAAGCAGCCTCACACCTACACATGGCCCACACCAACATAACAGCGTCTCCTTTGTGTTCCACCAGAGAGGCTTCTGGTTCAAGCCGTGATTCAAGCGGTGAATCCAGGCAATCTCCAGACATTAGTGCAACACATTTAATTGCTACTGCGTGACACTGTACGACGAAACCAGCAGCATTTCTGTTATTAAAACAAAAACCCAGCTCCCTTGTAGTAATAATAATAATAATCATCATAATAATAATAATATAACAAGAATAAAATACTTGTTTCAAATATAGGAGCAAAACAACTCAGAATAAAAATCTTGAATTATGTGCAGTTTTTCTTATTGTCACTAATTAAAAATCTGGAATTAAATGAGGGAACTATGCAAGCAGACGTTTAAGCAACTTGTGGGTCACAGGCGTGTAGCAAAGAATTGACCCGCTGGTATAAGCAGATATCTGATCGATTGATTTTATATAAATACTTCTGATGCATCCCCCAATAGCCAAACGTCAGCCCACGGGTGTCATTATGTCAGAGAAAATACACAATTTACATGATGACCACGTGGAACAACCGCGTCACGGCAGAGATGCTATGTTACGCAGTTTTAGTCACCTTCCGTCACTATTTTTTAAAGGGGACATATCACGCCACCGGGTGTGAGATCTAGTGACATCACAAGTGGAAATGTCCACCGAGATCCACGATTACTAGATCAGTTTACCTGTGGATACAATACAGTACAGTACAGTACAGTACAGTACAGTACAGTCCACTGGGTAGGCTGGTAGACTGATCTAGTAATTATACATCTAGTTGATCATACATTCCCACTTGTGATGTCACTAGACGGTACAGGTCACGTGGCAATTGTGAAACGGCTTGTGATTGGCACAACGACACGCACACCTGGAGGCATAATATGTCCCCTTTAGGTTCTCTAAAAACAGAAAGAGACAAGTGACACCAACAAACAAACCAACAAACAAACAAACAAACAAACAAACAGACGTCTTGGCGATGGCGTCTCACAATTTGTCGTGCTGAAGAGGCGCCCTCTACTACCATTCTAAACAATATAGATAAGGGGTTGGGGATGAGGGGGTGGCAGGGGGTGGCTGTGTGGATGTGGGGGGGGGGGGATATACCCTGGGACGGCGTGCAGAAAGCAATCGCGCCGTGGTCCATCGCAGGCACGTCGACGCACACAACCAATCCTCCAGGTGGGTGGGGTGCGGTGGGGGGTGGTGGATCTTCAGTAGGAAGCCGGGCCGCATTGATTTGGCGGCATCAGTTGGATGTCACACACACACACACACACACACACACACGCCACGGCCGCCGCCGCCGCCGCCGCCGCCGCCACGGTCGCGAACAATGCTCAATGACTCCTTTGCCGTCCTATTCCCATTTAAATTGCCTCGACGTTTCCTCTCTGACACCTGTTTAAATCAATGCCTTCCTCTCGGCGGGTCACGGGGTCCGAATGTACTGAGGCCCCCCCTCTCTCTCTCGCCCGCCACCCCCAACCCCCCAACACCCCTCCGCCCGCCTCTCAAATCCACTAAAATCAACACAATAATTGAAATATTTTCAAGCTGATTACACCGAAAGCCCGGGGCTTCTCGGGCCGGTTGCTAAGAGAACGCTCCCCCAGTTGCTAGGGGGGAGTAAATCATCTTGCATTATTTGATTTTTGTTACTGATACGAAACCCGCTAGTAGTCCTCCTCGATTAAATGTCTCGCAGTCCGACACCTTGGGGATGGACAGGGAGGGAGGGAGGGGAAAAAAAATGGTGGGTTTGAACCTGCGGTAAAATAGCTTCCGGAACTTCTCTTGTCCACAGGGCTTCGACACAAATTTATCAGCCTGTTTATTTCGGTTTCCATCGCGGAGAAACAAACAAACACGAGACACACACACACACACACACACACACACACACACACACACACACACAGAGGCGTGCGGCCGGAGCTCGTCTTTCTCATTGAGGGAAAACAAGAGGCGACGGCGAAATGTCAGGAATTCCGGCTTCCCGCCTCTGGGTGTTGCCGGGGATCAGGAGGAGGAATCTATTAATCCCCGTGTCGATATGAGAGAGACGGCCCGGTTTAAGCCCGGTGTTTTAGCACCGGCCGCGGTGTGATTTGTATAGCAAACCACCTTTATAAATAACAAAAGACAAATATTGCAAAGGGGGGGCCGGTGTGTCTGACTGAATGACACGCTGACACGTTCCGACAAATTCAAAGACGTTCAGACGTCCGCCCTTTTTGTATCCGCCCAAACGCAGGGACCATTTTCTATTTGGAGCGACTCGCGGTTGGACACGGTGGTCCGACTCCATCAATAAAGCACGGATTTGACGGCTAACGCGCGATAACAAACAAAGAAAAGCTATTTTGTCTTTGACTTTTCCATTGTGGGGGAAAAAAGACCTCATGCACAACCCTGGCATGGAGAACAACACAGAACAACACAGAACAACACAGAACAACACAGAACAACACAGAACACACAGAACAGAGCCACGAAACACATGCCCTCGGTATCAAAAAGGGGGATAGCGTGACTCAATCACCCATAAGGCCGGTTAGCTTGACCATTAGCGTTAGCACTGGGGGCGGCAGTAGCTCAGGAGGTAGGAGTGGTTGTCTGGCAACAGGAAGGTTGCTGGTTCGCTCCGCCTCCTAGCTAAGTGTGGAGGTGTCCCTGAGCAAGACACCACCTAACCCTACCTGCTCCTCCTAGCTAAGTGTGGAGGTGTCCCTGAGCAAGACACCACCTAACCCTACCTGCTCCTCCTAGCTAAGTGTGGAGGTGTCCCTGAGCAAGACACCACCTAACCCTACCTGCTCCTGACGTGTTGGTTGTTACCTTGCATGGTTGGCACCGCCGTCGGTGTATGAATGGGTGAATGTGAGGCAATACTGTAAAGCACTTTGGATAAAGCACTGTGTTGGAGGATTGAGGATTTCCACCTAACCTCGTCGTCTTGTCTCGGACAGTGAATGCCGCAATGCCACAGTCGTTCTCATTAAATGAGATCAGTTGTCGGCCATATTGGTGAGGTCAAGTGGCTGTCCACTGCCTCTCTCTCTCTCTCTCTCTCTCTCTCCCAGCAGTCTGACGGCGGTGATAACGGCGGCATATAGGCTACCGTACGTACCATACGTACGTGCATTTCTGACACGTCGATCGCCCCCCCCGCCCCCCCCCCCCCCACCAAAAAGCTTAAGATGCCAGGTGAGTATGCGCCCAAAAGACATCTTAATCCCTTTCGGAAAAAACGAGAGTCCGGTCGAAAGCGGTTAATCTTCTTAAAGAACATTACGATACGGTACGGGTACGCGCCGGGTGTGCCGCTGTGAGCTACGACGAAACACTTTTGCGGGGACAGAAAGACCGCACCATACACAAGCCGTTTAAACATTGTATTGTATCACCTTTGTTTGACCGGACCTCGTTCAGCGACATAAACGCCACGTTTCCGGTGTCTCCCCCCCCTCCCCCCCTCGCAGGGAGTCCCGGACAAATAGGGAAACGGAGGCGACGACGAGCTCCGATTGAACGGGGAGGTCACTAGCGATTATGGTGCCGCGCGGCGCTAAATAAAAAAGCGGCTAACCGATTCGACTGATACGGAGGGAGGATTCGACAGCCATTAGCCGTCGTCGTAGCCGTTTAGGAGAGAGGGGGGGGGGGGGGGGTGGGGGGGCTATCATCATATCGTTAGCTCGGTATATAAAAGCTCACTCTTAACTGCTTAACTCCTTATTTACCAAGCAGCCACCCAGCGCCTGACTGGCCTCCCCGTAGCACCAGCCAGTCTCCGCAACCCCCTGTTTAACTGTTTTATTCAGACACACCCCCCCGCCTCCCTCCACCTCTCTCTCTCTCTCTCTATTAACTCTCTCTCTCTCTCGCTCTACACAGCCATCTGGTTCCCCCCCACCACCACCACCACCACCACCACCACCACTACCATCCCCCCCCTGCACCCGGCCCACCGCTCTGTCCTGTAAGTCCCGTGGAAAAGCGGCGCGAGGGCCTGACAAGCAAGAGATATGTCAACGCGCCGCTCGCCACAAAGCAACATCTGCCATGCCTCACGCCCCGCCATTGTGCGGCCGTTTAATCTGCCCGCCCCCTCGACCCCCCTGACTCCACCCCCCCGCCCCGCCCTCTTGTCCAGCACCCCCCTTTTCAAGCCACACACACAAACAACAGCCGCCCCCACCACCACCACCACCACCACCCCACCCCCAGTATTATGTCTTGCCACTCAATTAGCATTATCATCTCTCCGGCTGAAATGGAGGCCAATTTACCTTTTAACGACGTGATTGCGGGATGATTGACAGCCGCCGTCGTCCACCACCCCCACTACTACCACCACTACTATGACTGCCGCCACCATCGCTATCGCTAGATAAACGGAGGCCAACGGACGCCCCCCCTCCACCTCCACCTCCACCTCCACCACCCATCTCCATCTCCATCTCCACCTCCACCTCCACCCCCACCTCCAATCCCCCCCCCCCCCCCCCCCCCCGTTCCTGTTTTCTCCTGACTGGTTGTGCGGAGAAAAAGAGAGAGAGAGAGGGAGAAGAGAGAAGGAGAGAGAGAGGGGGTGGAGAGAGCGGTCTTCGGGAAGTGTCACGGGTCTGGCCAATCCCCTCGGTGGCTGGCTGGCTGGCTGGCTGGTTGGCCCGATCTCCCACCCCCACCCCCACCCACCTCCTCCTCTTGCACCACCTCCTCTTCCTCCTCCTCCTCCTCCACCTCCTCCTCCTCCTCCAACACCAACATTGTTTCCGTTCCCTTCGTCGGGGCAGCGTGCTGGAAAATTGAGTCCAGATTCATTAGGTTTTTCAGTGTGCCGCTCGAGTCAGTTAAATTGATACATTTCCTAACAAAATTGAAGTGCTTTTGTGGGGTTGGTGTGTGTGTGTGTGTGTGTGTGTGTGTGTGTGTGTGTGTGTGTGTGTGTGTGTGTGTGTGTGTGTGGTGTGTGTGTGTGTGTGTGTGTGTGTGTGTGTGTGTGTGTGTGTGTGTGTGTGTGTGCAGGGCGGCTACGGGTGACTCCCGCGGCCCGAGCTGCTGCGGCGGTGGCGGCGGCGGCGGCGGCGGCGGGGCAGCCAAAGCGAGCCGATGGATCCATTAGAGCGCTTAGCCTGCTTATTCCTCCCGCCGCCGTCTGACTGACACTGTAAATCTGAACCAATTTCAGACTCTAATCACCATTACAAACCCCCTCCCCATCCCCAACCCCCTCTGCCCCCCCGCCCCCTTTCCACTGTCCATTTGTTACTCCGCAATTCGAATACACTACATAGATTGGTTCGGAAATACCAGTTTAGCGAGCTGGTGGGGAGCAGGGGGAGGTGGGAGGAGAGAGGGGTCCCGGCGATTTCCTGCCGCTGGTTAAATGGTTCATGACTGGTCCTCCATTTTGGTTTGGTTCTTCTTCTTCTTCTTCTTCTTCTTCTTCTTCCTCTTCCTCTGTCCCCCTCCTCCTCCTCCTCTTCCTCCTCCTCCTCCTCTGCGGGGAGAAGCGAGGAGGGACACTGAGCGGCTAGCTGCACACCGGAAAGAACAGGAAAAGTGACACCAGGAGCAGATTCAAGATTCAAGAACTTTATTCGTCACGTGCACATGACAGGATATGCAGAGAAAATGCAGCAAAAAAACCCTGCAGGAATGAGAAATATGAAGCAAAATATACAGGCGAGAATACGATCCAGACCATGTACTGTATGTCTGTATGTATGCATGTATGTCATAAGTCATAAGCATGTGTCATAATTATGTCATAAGCATGGTGTACATGTGTGCCCCCCTCGGTGAGGTCAGAGGTCACAGTCCTGACGGGCCCGCGGAAAGAAACTCAGCAGTTGGGGTGGTGGTGGTGACGATGATGAGGACCCTTCACGATGATCCTGCAGGCTCTGCTTCGAGTACAGGTCCTGGTAGGCCTACAGCTTTCTTATTAGTCCACCGATCCGCCCCTCATCCCTCCCTCTCTCCCTCTCTCCCCCTCTCTCCCCCCAACAAAAAAAACAAAGATAAGCTGTAATTAACAAAAAAACGTCAGATAAATGAATAAACACTCGTAGAATGAGAAGCGGAATTGGGCCCCGCTGAAGGCTAGCCTAGCGGCGGTCGGGCTGCAAAGCGGTCCCTTGAATAACAATCACCATAACACCTCCAAAACATTTCTCCTCATCCACTCGCTTTTTTATAAATATATATATATATATATATATATATACAGAGAGAATTTTTTTATCTGCTCAGTGGACCGCGGTGCAGCTAGAGGATATTATTTCCCTGTTGGGGGCTCCAGCCATATAACTCTCGCGCTGCTTAATATGCATTCTATAATTCAGGAAACTCAAATTATAACCCGGGATATGCTCGCCTCTCACCCGCCGCCCGCCCGCGCTATCTATCTAACCTTCAACTTTGCTCAACTCTGAATGTGGAGGCCGCCAACCGTGTGTGCGTGTGTGTGTGTGTGCGTGCGTGTCTGTGTGTGTGTGTGTGTGTGTGTGTGTGTGTGCGTGTGTGTCTGTGTGTGTGTGTGTGTGTGTGTGTGTGTGTGCGTGTGTGTCTGTGTGTGTGTGTGTGTGTGTGTGCGTGTGTCTGTATGTGTGTATGTGTGTGTGTGTCTGTGTGTGTGTGTGTGTGTGTGTGTGTGTGCGTGGCGCCGTTACAGGTAAAATAACAGGTCTCGTGAAGAGTGTGAGACTAAAGGAAAAGCCCCCCCCCCCCCCCCCCCCCCCCCTCGCAACCACATGCATTATTTATGCCATTAATTCATCGGCGTTCAATCGAAGGGCTTATATTGAAACGTAGCCCATCAGCCGGCACATCTAATTAACTGCCGCACCTCATATCCTCCAAGTACAGGGGGGGGGGGGGGGGGGGGGGCGCGGGGAAACACGTTTTAATTGATATTGAGATGTTTATGCCCTCAGAAAGTAATTAAGATTTTCAATTAATCCCGTCTAATTTCTTGGACATCTCGGGCTCCTGCTTTCTCGCTCGTCCTTGAGCGTCCAAGAAGCAGCCGATTAATTCCGTCCAGAAAAACACAAAACACAAAACACCACCTCTCTCTTTCTCTCTCTCTCTCTCTCTCTCTCTCTCTCTCTCTCTCTCTCTCTCTCTCTCCTGACAAGACAACTGGAGGGAACTTCAATTACTCGCCGGCACAAGGCCCGGCCACTGACCCTGAATCAGCTGCGATCGGGGAGAGACAAAGTGTGTGAACGCAAATACAAGGGAGATCACATGATGAAGGCATGGCTCTACCCCATTGATCCTTGTTAGGGGAGTGATGGTGGTGTTGTTAATGGCGGCGGTGGTGGTGGTGGTGGTGATGGTGGTGGTGGTGGTGATGGTGATGGTGGTGGTGATGGTGGTGGTGGTGGTGGGCGTCTAGAAGAATTTTTGAGTTTTTCCAATCGTCAATTGTGATCGTTTGAATCCACCCACGTGGGAAGCAATGAGCTGATGACTTGTATGACGTCAGCTATGTCACGTTTTCCATAGATATATGTATATGTATGTATGTATGTATGTATGTATGTATGTATGTATGTATGTATGTATGTATGTATGTATGTGTAAGGGCCTATGTCTGCATGTCTGTCTGTATATATGTAGGCCTATTGTCCATTGTCCATACCTTCAAACACAAATATCATACAGCCTATATCTTTGTGGAGATGATGTAAGAATGACAATAATAACACACAACATAACACACATCGACCAATCAATGTACCGATCAATCCATCATCCATTGATCACTTCTTCAATATCACAGCATGCGACCACGCCACCACACACACACACACACACACACACACACGCGAACACACACACCAAACAAAACACCACCAACACATACTCCACCTCCACAAAACTTGTGTCACACCCTTCGGTAAAAACTGGCGTGTGTGTGTAGTACGGAATATGACAACACTTCTGACCGCCCACCCCCACCTGGCAACCCACTCCTATTGTGATGCCCCGGAAATACACATGAATCATTTCTCCTGGCCGTTGCCCCTGTTTGGCGATTCTATGTTTATGTTGTTGTTGTTGTTGTTGTTGTCGTCGTTGTCATAGAAATCACCTGCCCATCTAAAGGGCGCCCCAGAAGCCTCGCGTCTCGGAGGGGG
>PIJE02000910.1:17017-22017 GCA_002895965.2 Coryphaenoides rupestris | reverse complement strand
CTCGGGTGGCCCTGCCAATAAAACTTTTCATATCCTTATAAATGAACTCAATTGCCGCGTTCTAAACATTTACACCGCACTAACAGATCATCTCCACGCCTCGGAATTGGCTAAATTCCCCCCCTTTTCCCCCCCCCCTTCCTCCCCTTCCTCCTCCTCCTCTCTCCTCCTCTTCTCTCCTTCACCACCACCTCCTCCTCCTCCTCCTCCTCCTCCTCCTTATGAATATATAGGAGAAGATTAGATATGATGTGATAGCTTTTCAGATTGCCGCGCCCCGGTGAAATTAGTTTAGCGGACGTTTACAGACTAAATTGGAACCATTAAAGAGCGGATTGAATTGATGGCACATTCATTGTCTCTCCATCGGTATCACTGTAAAATCAATTAGCCGTCACATTTCCATTCCCAATAAAGTGTGATTGCCAGCCACGGCTGAGCAAAGCAGCACCCTGACAGGCACTCAGGGCCGCCGCCGCCGCCGCCGTCGCCGCGCAAAAACAAATGTTGTGTGTGTGTGTGTGTGTGTGTGCGAGTGTGTGTGTGTGTGTGCGAGTGTGTGTGAGAGTGTGTGAGTGTGTGAGAGAGTGTGTGTGTGTGTGCGAGAGAGAAAGAGAGAGCGAGAGAAAGAGGGGGTGGAGAAGTGATCTGTAATTGAAGGAAAAGGGAATCTGACGATGATTGTCTTCATGGTATATATATATACAGTATATACAGTATATATATATACAGTATATACAGTATATATATATACAGTATATACTGTATATATACGACTCGGGTCATTAATGTAAAAGTGTACAGGATCGGTGGAAGCAAGCACGCGTCGGGGTTTGTTTCAATATGAGGATAATGGGAAATAATGCTTATTGAATATTTTTACTGCCGAGAAATGCAACGCTACGCTAACACATAGCGTAGCGTCACGGTCGGCCCTCCTGACTGCATGGGACGCGCAACTCCCTTCAGTCCTTCCCATCCAAATGGAATGATGTCCATTCAAACAATTACTACGTTGTTACATAGACCGTAGATTATACACGTTACTACAACATATTCTACTATTGACGCTCAAATGTTTCACATTGCTTCATCCTCACCTGTGAGGTCGGTACTCTTACTTAATCTTTTTTACCGTACTTATTAGGTAGGCTACTGATCTTCACTAATTGTTTAGGAGTTGTTTTAGAGTTCATGTTTAGAAGAATACTGCAGGAGGGAATGAGGAGTAAGCATTCCGTTGTACTCGTTACGATAAAGGAATCTTGAATCTCGAATTTGGAAAAATTCAATTTAGTTATCACCAAATATCCCCAGCGATACACTCGGCTGTCCATTTGCATGCAGGCTGCAAGTCGACGCGTCCTGACGCCTGTCAATCTGCCAGGGGCCCGGCTGTACGTTTCCTCAGAGATCGAAGGGTCTTACAGCATTTACATTTATATTTATATTTACGGCATTTGGCAGACAGCTTTTATCCAAAGCGGCCTACAATAAGAACAGTTGTAGAAAGAGACGGCAATATATCGCTTTGGTGCATAAAGATTAAGAATTGAGGCGGTTTCAAGCATTCATAGTTGCGAGGCTAATAGAACGAGTTTCATAATTGCGAGGTTGTCTGCATAATATCCGGGATAAGAGCAGACGTGCCATTCTGAGCGCAAGACGTGCAAAGTGAGCGCTCAGGTTAGCGGAGGGAAGGCGAGATTGTCATGGAATTAAATAGGATGCTCCGATACCATAACGCCTCTGTCTCCGGATACACTGTCTGTGTCTATAGTATCCCAGGACATATGAGCAGCCATATGAGATCGGCGTCATCATATGCGTCCCCATATGTTCGCCGGAGCCCCCCTTCCATTGGCACGGGAGAGGTGTGCTAGCCGAGGTTGCTGGCTCGTCGGGTGCGATGGCGTCCGTGTTTTGGTCGCGCCGTGCCAAGAAACCATTGGACAACAGCGAAGCAATGTGGCCAATGGTCTGAGTGATTGTAAATACTCACCATGTTTTACCGCCGATTGCCAAAGCCTCTGATTCAGGACCACCCCAATATGTTTCACGATGCGCTTTAGCATTTAGCAGACGTTTGTTTTCATTCTAGCGACTTGTGGTGAATTCAGATACAGCAGGAAGGGCTTTAGGCACCTCGAGTCTAGTATTACCTAGAAGTAGGTAGTTTGGACTTAAACCCCGTATCTTTCGGCCCCCGGGAGTCGAACACCCGTCGCCGGGTCTCGCCATTTCCGCCCCCCCCCCCCCAACTAGCACCTTTCGCGGGCCTCAATGCCGTCGCTGAAACGTCGCTGTTTTTCCGGCCCACTTTTCGGCGGGCGAGTTGGAGAACGTTCCTGGGCGTTTCTCAAGAGCGCGAGGATCCCGGCGAACAATCGCAGAGTCTCCCGTCGCAATTACACACGTTCGACTTAGCGCACCAAAGCCACTGATCCCGCCGATCGTAATTCTGTTGCACCTTTGGTTTGAAGTTAATTAATCTCCGCGCTTTACGCTGCAAGTAAACATCTCAAACGGTGTTGCGGATAAGCCAATAAAAAAAATAAAAACGGGGGGGGGGGGGAAATAATATATTAGTGCCAATAATAAGGAAATAATTCCAAATCCTGAAGGAACTAATTATATGTTTCTGAAGCACACGCCATGCTGAGTATGATATGATATGAGGAGAGAGAGAGAGAGAGAGAGAGCCAGAGAGAGAGAGAGAGAGAGAGAGAGAGAGAGAGAGAGAGAGAGAGAGAGAGAGAGAGAGAGAGAGAGAGAGAGACAGAGAGAGAGAGAGAAAACTATTTGCCATAACAAATTGTACATATATTAAATCCACTATCAGGGCCGTATTCTTCTAAATTACAAATTAATGAATCCTCCTTTTTCCTGCCTCAATTATCCCGGTCGGCACACACACACACAAACACACACACACACACACACACACACACACACACACACACACACACACACACACACACACACACACACACACACACACACACACTATTGGCAAAAGGCTCAGTAATCTCCCCACAAAGCAAAGAGCTTTACAAAACCTCAGATGAAAAGGTGATATGGAAATGTGATCCAGTGTTATTGCCTCATGTTATCGACACTTCAGCCTCGACCACAGTATCTCAGCGTGTGTGTGTGTGTGTGTCTGCACAATATAGTAGAATCTCATCTCTGGCGGATAAATACATTGATTCCATGAATACAAAATGGTTCCCCGACAACGCGGGAGGCGCGGCGAGACGGGGGGGGAAGACGGAAAGAATTCAATCTATATCAATGTGGTTCCGGAGACCGTTCCTCCGAAGCAAGCGTGGTACTTTGTCGAAATTCACAGCCTTCCCCTCCGACTCTCCCTCCTCGCGCGTATGAATTCCGCCGCGTTTAGTTTTCGTTTGACGGGAAGACCGATGGAATCACGTACAGCGATGACCCGTGTTTGGGTCGGTTTTTCCCGCCGTTGATCGATCTCTAGTTTTCGTTTGACTTCCGTGAGATTGGCGACAGCGGCGACGGCGGTGGTGCGGTAGGTGGTGGCGGGAGGCTGTGTTGTGTTTTAAGGAAGGGGGGGATTCTGCACGCCCCGGGAACGCCGGACTCCACGAAGGCCAGACAGACCCGACCCGGGGGGGGACCACGGCGCAGGTAATACCTAAAAACGTCTCCTGCAGGAGGAACCATCCACGCAGGGGCGGAGGTGAGAAACGCCGAGTCGGGGCTTTCTCATGAACCTGGGAGGGGGGCGGGGCTACGGCAGCAGACGACGGTGGCGGTGGTGGTGGAGGAGGTGGTGGTGGTGGTGGTGGTGGTGGTGGTTGTGGTTGGGGTTGGTTTGTGGCCCTGTGCCCACAGGTGCTGCGCAGATGCCTCTCCAAGAAAGCCAAGAGCATGAAACCACCACCCACCACCCACCACCCACCACCACGACCACCACTGGTTATAACCAAAGGGAGGCCACGGAGGCTCCTCATTCTAGGGGGTGGGGTTGGGGGTTGGAGAGTGGAGGAGGATGGGGGGGATGGAGGGTGGAGGGGATGGAGGGTGGGGGGTGGAGGGGGGCTGCCAGCATCTGCTCATCAGCCGGTTCTCTGGGAGTAATAACGCACTGCACCGGAGGGGGGGTGGGTGGTGGTGGTGGTGGTGGTGGGTATGAGTGGTGGGGATGAACACATGACGGCTGCAACGGAGACAGGAAGCCCCCCAAATGAAACGCGATGATTGGTTGTGAAATCCATCCTCCATTTTTTTTTTTAAACGGTTAAAATAAGCTCAAATAATCAGGTAAAGTGATCCTGCGCGTGTCTACATGCTGTAGAGCGTCGAGGGCCGGGCCTGCGGTTGGGTTGTCGTCGTCGTCGTCGGCGGCGGCGGCGGCACCGGCGGGGAAACGCTCGCTTAACTCGATCGTCGGCTCAAAGGCGACGGAGGATAAATAAAAAACGCGCGCATGAGGAGCCGTTGTTCAATCGGCTGATAGCTGTTTGGCGGATCCCCTAATTACCGACGGCGCGGCCATCAAGATAAAAGCAGCGAGAGGGAGAAAAAAGAGAAGACGGTTGGATTTGGTAATGGGAATCTGGCGGAGGAAACCGCTCCTAATAAGTAATTTTGCCTAATAAACTATAACCGATTTAATCTTCACCTTATCAGGCCAAGATTTCACCACTTTCCCTTTTTAATTGGCTATTTTGTAATCCTGATTCCCAACAGAGGGGGGATGGAGCGCGGCCGCTCTCCGGAGACTTTGGCGTGAAATCGGTTCGAAACACCGTCAGTCTCCCAGAGCCGCCATCTGGCCGGCCGCGGCGGAAAGCTGAGAATGAGCCGCGCACCCCGCGCACACACACACACACACACACACACACACACACACACACACACACACACACACACACACACACACACACACACACTGCAGACAGACAGAGCGTGCACCTAAACAACTGACATGCATCACACACAGCAGCGGCACACACAGGCTTGCT
>PIJE02000910.1:2500-10000 GCA_002895965.2 Coryphaenoides rupestris | reverse complement strand
TCGCGCGATCAATCCGAGAGACTCCCGATGAGTCTCAGACAATAGGAGACAATAAGGAGGCTTGACTCCCAAGTGAGTGGAAAGCCTCGCCTGTTAAGTCAGAGTTGTACAGAGATCACAGATGACTCCCAAACTCCAGGATTGTGCAGAGCAGTGCAGGGTTAGGGTGTGGAATTGCCTAACCTTCCGTCCGACAGAACTCCAGCTCCTCAGAGTCTGAACACATTTCTCTCTGAGTCGCTTCGGATAAAAAGTGTGTGTGTGTGTGTGTGTGTGTGTGTGTGTGTGTGTGTGTGTGTGTGTGTGTGTGTGTGTGTGTGTGTGTGGTTCTTGCTCAGGGACACCTCCACACTTAGCTAGGAGGGGGAGGAGCCACCCGGGGATCGAACCAGCGACCTTCCTGTCGCCAGACAACCGCTCTTATACCTCCTGAGCTACTGCTATACTGAGTACTGAGTGGGGTCAAAGGGCAAAGCAAAAACCACACACACAAGTATCGCCATTGAAGTAACTTCTGCTGTAAATACTGTAGATATTCAGATTCTCCCATATCACTTAATTTAACATCCTGTATGTGTGTGTGTGTGACAATTCAACTTCTTGAATCTTGAAACTTCTTGACTTTGTCGTCGTTTGAGTAAGTTATGTACTTTGTACACTTGTGAAGCATGAGGTCCGTACAGTAACGACATAAAGTCTTCAGAAACCGTCCCCACAGCATTATAGAAATCATATAATACACACAGTACACAATCACCCTCTGACATAAAGGAACACGTTTGATGGATCACAGTCATCCCAAAACGCTCCGCAAAAGAACTCACCATCACAACAGGTCTCCCCTCCACCCCACCGCCGGGACTCGTCTCGACACCCAACCCACCCCTCCCAGTCACGACAGCGTCACGGTGTCCCTGGCAGATCGCTTCGCCGTCACACCCCATCACAACAGGTCTCCCCCCCACCCCCCCCCCCCCCCCACCCTTTTCAACGTTACAGGCTAAGTATTTTAATTAGTTGGCTAATTGTCTAAGTAATTGGAAGACAACTTCAGCTCAAAGTGTAATCAATCTCCAGCGGGCCTGTGGTCTGCTCTCTCTCTCTCTCGCTCTCTCTCTCTCTCTCTCGCTCTCTCTCTCTCTCTCTCTCTCTCTCTCTCTCTCTCTCTCTCTCTCTCTCCTCTCTCTCTCTCTCCTCTCTCTCTCTCTCTCTCTCTCTCTCTCCCCTCTCTCTCCCTCCCCCCTCTCTCTCTCCCTCTCTCTCTCTTGCTCTATCTCTCTCTCGCTCCCACATCAAAAGGGAGGTGTAATTAACACCGGCAGGACCGCGGGACGAGCTTCTGACGCGGCTCCTACGCCGGAGACCAGGGTGGAGGGGCTGGGGGTGGGAGGGTGGAGGTGGTGGTGGTGGTGGTGGTGGTGCGATCGCAGATTACGGTTAAGGTTGAGACAGGGGAGGGGAGGGGAGGGGAGGGGAAGGGAGGAGGGTGAGGGTAGATCTGGGATGCCCTCAGTCAGGTTTGGAGAGAAAGGAGGAGGAGGAGGAGGAGGAGGAGGGTGTGTCTTCGCGGGAAGAAGCCACACCCCTAGTTGCCGTTTTTAAAACAGAGCAACTTTTACCGTACTGGTGTAACAATGATGCTACTGGCTGTGAACAATGGGCATGGACAATGTGTGTGTGTTGTGCATGTGTGTGTGTGTGTGCACGTGTGTTGTCTCTGTGTGTGTGTGTGTGTGTGTGTGTGTGTGTGTGTGTGTGCACGCGTGCGTGTGTGTGTGTGCACGTGTGTTGTCTCTGTGTGTATGTTTGTGTTTGTGTGTGTGTGCACGCGTGCGTGTGTGTGTGTGTGTGCACACCTTGTGCTGCATGAATTATTCTTAATTTGGCAATAAAAAAATTCAATATGAATATATAACCATAACACAACGTGAGCACATTGCCAGAAGCATCCCCAAAGAATATTTGTTAGCTTGAGTTTGATAGCAAAATTGGCAATTCATTAAATGTTTTCATATACCGCATATCAATTTCACTTTGCTTCAACGCTCAACAAAAGCATTAAGAAATTATACGTTTGGGATGACGCAGACTAATCATGCCTCAAATTCATTCATTTGAGGGCCTTTAATTTCCCCGTTGTAGCAAAACAAGATGTATAATGAGCCGTTATACATAAAGTCAATTTCAGCGATGTGCGGAAGACTTAATTAAAATTACTAATGAAAAAACGGTCCGCTCAGCAGCGCTCACCGCGTGCGGAAGTCGACCCATCAATTTCAAAATGAACAAACGGCTTTTTGTATTCACAGGATATAATGAAAATGACCTGCTTGGCAACTCCCGCCATTTTTGTTTGCAAAACCTCCTAACGAAGGAGACTAAATACGATCAACTTTTCCCGCGGACGTTTTCCTTCGTAGTTCGTTCTCCGAAAGTCAACGCGGTGTTACTGTATAATTGCCCCCGAAATCGCTGAACGATACGGCGATGAAGACGAAGAAAACAACAACAACAACAACAACAACAACAACAACAACAAACAAAAAAACCAGAAACAGACATTATTTTGGGAACGCTTCTTCGTCATTTTATCAATTAACACGTTCATTGGAGGAGCAGTAATGAACGCTGCGCGGCTCGTGGCAGCTGGCCGCCACGGATAATTATGATGGAGTACGGCGCACACCGCACAGCCTCCGCGTGACGACCATTCAAACACACGGCGCCATACTCCCCCAAGTGATCTGCAGTCTCCCCCCCCACCCCCCACCTCTCTCCCCCACCCCCCCTCCCCCTCCTCCCTGCACGCCGCAAGGCACAATCCACACACACACACACACACACACACACACAGTCGCACTGACAGATTGACAAATAAGGTTAATAAGTACTTTCCACCTCTCCTCAAGGCTAATCAAATATTAATCCTTAAGGTGTGGTCAGCAGGCTGCGGGGGGAGAAAACACACACACACACACACACACACACACACACACACACACACACACACACACACACACACACACACACACACGACACACACACACACACACACACACACACATGCACACACATACCACACACACACACACAACACACACACACACACACACACACACACACACAGCACACACACGCCACACACACACACACACACACACACACACACACACACACACACACACACACACGCACGCACACACACACACACACGCACGCACACACACACACACACACAGACAACAACAACAAACAATTGGGGGGAGGGAAATTGATCGAATTGATCCTTTCCTCGCTCTCTCTCTCCCTTTCCCTTTCCATCTCTCTCTCCTCCCTCTCTCTTTCCCTCTCCATCTCCATCTCTCTACCTTTCTCTCTCTCTCTCTCTCGCTCACTCGCTCTCTCTCGCTCCTTCTATCCTATACTCTCTCTTCCCCTCGTTCACGTGAACGGGGGTCAGGCTGATGGGGGGGGAAATGTGGTGGATTCACAGGCAGAGTTTGAAGCACTGTGAGGAATTCCTGAAAAGTGTTCATATTTATAGATGTACATCATGCAAGAGAGAGAGAGAGAGAGAGAGAGAGAGAGAGAGAGAGAGAGAGAGAGAGAGAGAGAGGGAGATTGAGGGAGGGAGGGAGAGAGAGAGAGCGATAGAGAGAGAGCGAGAGAAAGGGGGTGAGAGGGGGAGGTGACACATGCACACACACAGAGCTCACTCACACACACACACACACACACACACACACACACACAAGCACACACACACACACACACACACACACACACACACACACACACACGCACACACGCGCACACACACACACACACACACACACACACACACACACACACACACACACCACCACTGCCGGGGGGTTTAATCGTTGTTGTAGCTTGTGGCCTTGGAGGCATGATGTCACATCATCCACCCGAAACCCCCCCACCCCCCACCCCCACCCACCACCCACACCCACCCACCGCCTGACAGAGACCTCCTTACCCCCCTCACCCCCCACCCCCCCTCAACCATTGTTAGCGTCCAACGAAAAGACTCAAAAAGCACCATTCATTAAAACCGACAAGTAATCAAAGTCGCGTAATTGTCGTCCAACTAACTCGCGTTTAGCTTATTTTCCATCCGTCTAGCCGCCCTCGATGGGCTGACACTGGTCTGTGTGTGTGTGGGGTTGGGTGTGTGTGTGTGTGTGTGTGTGTGTGTGTGTGTGTGTGTGTGTGTGTGTGTGTGTGTGTGTGTGTGTGTGTGTGCGCTCAATAGTAATAGCCAATCCCTTGTGAGTGAAGCGCGGTGGTCATGCAAACAGCATCGGCCTACATATTAACTGGGCTGTCAGTGTCCACTGTGTCCAGACTATCTCTCTCTCTCTCTCTCTCTCTCTCTCTCTCTCCCATCTATCTATCTCTCTCTCCCTCCATCCATCTCTCTCTCTTCCCCTCGAGTGGCGAGTTCACCACGTGATGAATGAACGTCCTGTCACCGTTGTCATGACCCCCACGAATCATTGTAAGTGATGATTGAGTTTTCTTTGTATTTTTCTTCATGGGGGGTTGGGGGGGGGGTGGCCGGGAGGTTGGGGTTGGATAACAAGAAATATAACTTGAGATATAATCAATTGACCGCTCAAGATGAACCCCCCGCTCGCCACAACAACCCTCCACCCACCCACCCACCACACACACTCCCGGGGTCTGGAGAGCTACATCAAATATATGACTGCGCTTGCTCGACCAGGAAGGCCATCGCTTGGAAATGAATCATTCAAATTAGCCCCGTTAACTGAATATTGACAATAGGCCAGCTTGTGTATAAGCTGCTCTGTCTCTGTCTCTCTCTCGCTGTATATATATATATACAGCACATATATCGCGGCGGCGTGGAGATTGTCGGGGAGATTGTGGCGGCACGACAGCGGTAGCAGCGGTGGTTTAATTTGTTTAGCTGCTACCTGTCCAAAGTGTGAGGAGATAATAATTGGATTAATTAGGGGAGGATGGGCCGCGTTGCTGTACGACGACTGGGGGGAGTGATGAAGCTGTCAGCCGGGGCGGACGCCGTTGACTGATGATAACCGCCTGGTCTTTATCATTGTTCCTCGTCGTCGTCGTCGTCCTCCTCCTCCTCCTCCTCCTGCTCCTGCTCCTGCTCCTCCTCCTCCTCCTCCTCCTCCTCCTCTTCCTCTGTGGCATTAACTCTGACCCAATTAAAACCCCTGTGTAAACACCCCCCCGTCCTCCCCTCCCAGTCCCCGTCCCAGAGTGGAGTTTTCCTCCCGAGATCTCTGGTGAAATGAAAACCGTGTGTGTGTGTGTGTGTGTGTGTGTGGTGTGTGTGTGTGTGTGTGTGTGTGTGTGTGTTTTTTGTATCTGCGCATCACGGGGTTTGGGAAGAGAAGTCGACTTGACGGAAGCAAACACATGCGCTTGATAAACAGCCTATCTAGGGCAACACACACACACACACAAGTGTATCGCGGGGGTCTCTCGGGGGACGGGAGACGGGAGACGGGAGGGAGACGGGGGAGAGGAGACGGGGGGGGGAGACGGGGGGGAGGAGACGGGAGTGTCGTCGCCATCGCCGTCGTCGTCGTCAGAAAAAGCCCCAAGACATTAGAAAAACCCAAAGCAAATTACGGTGACACGGATGAAACAATAGCAAATTGGACAAATGATATCGTTTGAGTCCAAGAGGCCCCCAGCAGGGGGGGGGGGGGGGGGGGGGTCCCTCGGAGGGATTTGAGGAATAAGAATATCCAGAAGTGTTGGACGCTAAAGGTCAGGGGAAAACAAATGTAACCGGAGTAGCCGGGCGCCCCAGGACACCCTCCCTCCAAATGTATTCATTATTTTGTTTCCTGGTTTTTTGATAAAATGCGTACGCGGCGGCGGCGGCCTGCACCGGCTGTTTGTTATGCAGCCGCGCTTCTCCAAGTTTAGTTAACTCCAGGATACCCGAGGATTCGCTGAGCGCGGAGGAAGTCAAACCCGGGGCCGTCCGGCTGTCTTTGACGTGCGGCTGTCTTTTGACGTCGCCCCCCCCCCCCCCCGCACGCTATAAATCACTTTATTTATCGCTCCACGTTTTTTCTGACACAACAACGTAACCGCGGCGGCGTTCCTCTCTCTCCGGAGGGACGAGGCTTCGCTGACTTCAACTTCAACTTCAACAACAACAACAACAACAAGAGGCCGACGAGATCCAAGGATTCCTTTTTTGCTGCGGAAAAAACGAGAAAATAAATCAATTAGTACATTTGCCAGAGAAACAGAACTGGCGTTTTGTCAATGAAGCAAGGTGGGGGTGGGCGGGGTCTCTGTGGGTTTTTGTTCCAGGGGGCTACATGGCGTGTAGTGTAGTGTACGGATCACGTAGGTAAACCTTAAGGGGAGACTTGAGTGTGGGTCTGTGTGTGTGTGTGTGTGTGTGTGTGTGTGTGTGTGTGTGTGTGTGTGTGTGTGTGTGTGTGTGTGTGTGTGTGTGTGTGTGTGTGTGTGTGTGTGTGTGTTGTGGACTTCTTACTTCTCCTCCTCAGCCGGGAGGGAGGGGCGGAGGGGCGGGGTTGGGTTGGGTGGGTGTAGGGGTGGGGGGGGGGGGGGCCATTAATCACCCACCGGTGACACCCAGCACCTTGTGGCCTCCGTAAGGACAAAATAACCTCCAACAACGAGGGGAACTAAGTGGCCAGAGACAATGGGATATTGGCCGCTTGTTTTATGTCTCGCCGCCACCGCCGCCGCCACCCTCCACCTCCTCCTCCACCTCCCCGATCATCAGAAGGTGGTGCTGGTGGGGGTGGGTTGGTGGGTGGGTGGGGGTGGTACGGAGACTAGGTGGATGAGTGGGTGGATGTGGGATACGGGGCGGGGGGGCGGGGGGGGGGGGGAGACATTACATGGTCAGCATCCCCGAAGTGAATTTCACAGCGGAACGGAGGGAAGTGTGTGTGTGTGTGTGTGTGTGTGTGTGAGGCGATATGTGGGTGACGGCTAGAGGCGGGTGTGTGGTGTGTGTGGATTGGGAGGCGGGGGGGCGCGGGGGGGAGAGAGAGAGAGAGGGTTGGAGGGTGGGAGGGTGTGTGAGGGGGGGGGGGGGGGGGGTCAATATAAGGGCGGCTGGGGTTAATGAGGTATGCAACTAAACTATCCACAATTGATACCGCTCACAAAGGCATCATCATCGCCATGACGACCGGGCGGTTATTGCGGCCGGGCGGCGGAGGGGATGGGCGGGCGAGGCAGATGAGGGGTCAGCTTTTTCTCCACCTAAAGGACCGCTTGGATCCCGTAAAACATAACACGCCGCTATGTGTCTCCTCTGTTTAATACCCTGTTCAATAGCAATGCTGCATTCTTCACATATTTAATTTACAGCCCCCCCCCCCCCTCCCCGACCCCAGCAAACATAAAGGTACCGAGTTCGATTCCCAATGTCCGCAGCCATGCCCCGTTGCCTCAACCCCTTACTACCTGCTCCTGAATGACATG
>PIJE02000909.1:196364-208162 GCA_002895965.2 Coryphaenoides rupestris | reverse complement strand
CCTCATCTGTAACAACCGTTGTAAGAGGTTGAGGAGTGCTCATATGTAAGGCTATACGGGAAGTAAGTCTATATATGGGGAGGAGAACTTGACAAGTGGGTCGCACGCACACACTCTCTCTGTCCCTACCCCACTCTCTGGCTCTCTATTTCCCTCCAATAATCTCCTTGAGTGATGGCAGTGATTTCCCGTGAAGGAAAGGCCCACACAATTCATGTTGCGTGGAATCCCCCAGGTTAAGGGGATTCCACGTGACCTCCGACCCCTGACCACTGACGTTCTGCTATAGGCTGTATTGTCAGGCCCACCCCCACTCTCAATGGAGCTGACAATCTCCATTAGGTCTCTGTCTTAAATCGGACAGCTTTGGCCACAGATGTGATCAGGATTATCGGGCACCTGTCCATCAGGCACACACACACACGCTCCACTGTGTTATTCTGCAGGTGAAGGCTTTGCAGGGGTTTTAGCCAACACTGGATTTACATCTGGTGTTCCTCACTTCCTATAAAGAGGGGTTTAACGCCGGGATAAATGTATTCACGTTTGAAAATGAAACACAAATCAAGGAAATCATTCTATAACCGTCGAATATCATTTTCGAATGATAAAAACACCGTGCGGCACCATATTAGAGTTTATTCCGTATCTCCGAGTTAAAGAGAGAGGCTTCTATGCTAGCATTTGAATATGGTCGTCATTGTGTTCTGTTGAGTCGGCAACGATTGACGGATTCCTGCAGCGAGCACAGGTCATGCAAGGCTGACTCCGGAGAGAGACACTCTGGCAAATAAACACATCAGCAGCTTCAAGGTCGACCCTAAAAACCAGCGAAACTTCTGACTGATGCAGATCGGCCCTGGACAAGTCTGCGCTGTCAGGCGAGGTCTAACGATTTGTGTAAAATATCTTGGATAATAAATACATATCTGCATCAATGAAGTTGTATGGAGGTACAGGTAATGTATTGTGGCAGACGGCCACTGAGGGGCAGAAGGGAAAAGCGTGGACGACAGTCGGGGGAACCGCAATTCCCCATTCGGCCCCCAGAAGTCAGCCTTATTGAAATTGGCTGCGCCTCTTGAAGGAACTCGGCGGCAGCCAATCAATGCCTGGCCTGCAGGACATAAATAAGAGAGGACCTGGGTGGTGGAGGGAGTCGAGGAGAGAGAGGAGAGAGTGTGGGAGTGGAAGTGGAAGTGGAAGTGGAAGTGGAAGTGGAAGTGGAAGTGGAAGTGGAAGTGGAAGTGGAAGTGGAAGTGGAAGTGGAAGTGGAAGTGGAAGTGGAAGTGGAAGTGGAGGAAGAGTTGAGAGAAAGACGGAGTGACGAGAAAGAGGGCCCAGCTGAGGCTGCCGGCCAGCGAGAGCAGCAGGCCCTGGAGCAGGCCAAAGAACTCCAGGCCCAGCTGACGGCGGAGCAGGCCCAGCTGACAGCCGCAGGCCAGCGAGAGAAGCAGGCCCGGCGGCAGGCCAACGAGCTCCAGGCCCAGCTGACGGCGGAGCAGGCCCAGCTGAGGGCCGCCGGCCAGCGAGAGCAGCAGGCCCTGGAGCAGGCCAAAGAGCTCCAGGCCCAGCTGACGGGAGCAGGCCCAGCTACAGCCGCAGGCCCTGGAGCAGGCCAACGAGCTCCAGGCCCAGCTGACGGCCGCAGGCCAGCAAGAGCAGCAGGCCCTGGAGCAGGCCAAAGAACTCCAGGCCCAGCTGACGGCGGAGCAGGCCCAGCTGAGGGCCGGCCAGCGAGAGCAGCAGGCCCTGGAGCAGGCCAAAGAGCTCCAGGCCCAGCTGACGGCGGAGCAGGCCCAGCTGATGGCCGGCCAGCGAGAGGCAGGCCCTGAGGCAGGCCAAAGAGCTCCAGGCCCTGCTGACGCGGAGCAAGAGCTCCAGGCCCTGCTGACGGCGGAGCAGACCCAGCTGACGGCGGAGCAGGCCCAGCGGACTGCCGCCGGCCAGCGAGAGCAGCAGGCCCTGGAGCAGGCCAAAGAGCTCCAGGCCCAGCTGACGGCCGCAGGCCAGCGAGAGCAGCAGGCCCTGGAGCAGGCCAAAGAGCTCCAGGCCCAGCTGACGGCCGCCGGCCAGCGAGAGCAGCAGGTCCTGGAGCAGGCCAAAGAGCTCCAGGCCCAGCTGACGCGCTGGGAATGTCGGGATCAGAGAGGTGGGAGGAGCCTGCCGAGAGGACAGAGCCGGCGGGGGACGGGGAACGTGAGAGCCTGGTAGCCAGGGGGAACTCGCGAAGGGTGCGTAGTGGGAGGGGAGAGGGGCGGACGTGGAGGCGAGGACGGGCGAGCCGTAACACAACACAACACAATACAACAACGACAACCTCAGCCTGTGTGTGTGTTTTTTGACCAATCAGCTTATTTAAAAAGAGACCACATGGGTGCTGTGTAATGTGAGATCTCTCTCTCTGTCTCTCTGTCTCTCTCTCTGTCTCTGTCTCTGTCTCTGTCTCTCTCTCTGTCTCTCTCTCTCTCTCTGTGTGTGTGTGTGTGTCATCCTGCAACGTTTTCTCACCTCGCTCCCCTGTTAGCAGAAGCAGCTTAGCCAGCCTCTCTCCCTGGGAGCCTGCTTACTTTGAGAGGCCGGGGAGGGAAGGAAAGAGCTAAAGAGAGAGGGCTGGGCCGCTGCGAAGATTTAGGCTAATAAACTCGTCGTCCCAGGGGACCACGTCCAAGGGCTCTCGCTGTCCGTCCAATTTAACATTTAAGTCTGTGGCCGCCGAGCTGACCCATTAACCCAATGTACATACAACTCCTGGTCCAATAATAGCAACAGGGATGCGGATGGTAAAAAATCATGCATTGGGACTCGGGGAGCAGTCCAAGACATCCTGGACACGCGCACACGCGCACACACCCACCCCCCCTCCCCAGGCCTCGCCTCGTTTCTATAGGTCAAAATTAAGCCTTGACCTTAAAATCCTTGTAAATACTCTATATAGTCGTATAGGCTATCTTGCTATGTGTGTGTATTCTATAATCTGTGGTCGGGTATTTAAAAGTTATGGGGTCCTTATTTACAAATTCTTGTAAATACAATATTCTCAATTTCATGTGCAATATTACTATTATTTTCAAGACCATTGGCAAAAATTTTTTTTTACTAAATGTATCTTACTTCCTTTTATTATTATATTATTTATTATTCTAATGTTGTAGGCTATTTTTGAGCAACCTCTGGAACAAGAATTTCCTTCAGGATTAATAAAGTTAAATCTTAACTTCTCTAATTGTTGGGAGTTGTGGATGTATTAATTTTGTGGGCCAGTAACTTTCCACTCTGCCATGTGGCGTACGTGACTAGCTTCACTCTTATCTGTTTGCCCTGGGAGTCCTCTGAGACGCACTCGCAGGTGTTGTTGTCGAACGTGGGAACATGTGGCCTGTTTTGTCTGGACTGGCTGTCTGGAAGGTGGGAACGGGAGCATCTCAACGTGAGACCTTGCTGTCCCTGCTTCCTGGGCTGGTGGTCTGGGGGATAGGGACGGGTGTGGGTCACGTGAGGCCGTGGTATCCCTGCTTCAAGTTAACTGTCTGTCTGTCTGTTACATATCCACGTGGGGCCTGGTGTCCTGGCCTCTGGATTGGCTGTCTGGGGGTGGGGACGGAAGGATCTTCATGTAAGGCCTTGTTGTCCCTGCTCCCTGAATGGCCGTCTGAGAGTCGTCTCCACGTCCCCTTCCCAAAATGATTTGTTGTGTCTATATGTAAATGTTCCTCTGATTTTCCCATGCAAACTGTATATAGGCTCTATGTATCTAAATAAACTTTGAATCATTCCTGGTGATACTGCCTTGCATTGATTCCCGAGCTCGCTGCTTTGCTACAGACAATCCAGAACCTGAACCAGAACCAGAACCCGAACTCCAGCCACAGTAGATGACCACTCGAAGCTGCGCATAACACTTATCTAATACTCTATATTGTTAGTAGCATAGCCTAAAATACTTGAAACTTGAATCTTCCTGTGTGTGTGTGTGTGTCCTATAATCTGTGGTCGGGGTATTCACGAGTTCTGGGGTCCTTGCTGAGCCCCAAGACTCCCAGATAGCCGTGTGTGTGTGTGTGGTGGTGGTGGTGGGGGGCGTGAGGAGGGGAGAAGGGAGGGGAGAGGGGTGGGGACTCACCTCTGAGCACTGGCAGGAGCGAGCGATCCTTCCGGTCGTCGCACTTGTTGCACTCGCTGAAGTAGAGCAGCAGGAATACATCCACCAGCACCCACACCAGCGAGGTGGTGAGGACCACCTTGCAGTAGACAAACCGCCGCATCGCTGCCGTACACACACACACACACACACACACCGGGACGGCCGCCAACGGGTGGGCCGGGGGTGACGGACGGACAGACGGACAGACAGACCGAGGGACGGGGGTGGGGAGGGGGGGGGTAAGTGGTATAAGTGATCAGACGTGTGTTGGCTGCTGCTGCTGTTGGTGGCGCTGGCTAGCTCTGTCGAGGTTGTGGCGGGTGAACAGGGGGAGGATCGAAGACAGTTGGAGAGCATGCATCGTCGCTCTGTAAAGGGGAGAGAGAAGAGAGAGGCGAGGGGAGGGAGGCAGAGGTAAAATAGATAGCGGTTAGGATGACCTTGTGTTTACTCAGCGATATTATCCCGGCAACATCTAGCGAGGTTCTTTCCTGACTGAGTTTCCTGTAGAATGTGTCGGTCAAAAAGCCGGCCGGGAGTACGGAGCGGACGGGGCTTTGAAGAACCCTGATGATGGACAAGAACAAGCCAACGGGGTCAGCATGGCGACGCCGTTGCTTCTTTCTCTTTGTCCTTTGTCTCTGTATTTGCATGAAGTACACATGATGACCTGTTCAATTTCATTTTGTGCGTTTCATTCATCCACAGGACCACTTTCCACTTGAAAAGGGTAGCGCTAGTGCTGCCTGTCTGGCTTTCATCAGTCACCAACCCCTGCCTGGCTGGCTGTTAGCTCTCAGCCTCAACACGGTGTTCAGGTATAGAAATAGAAATAGAAATCTTGTTGCCGTGAAATACACCCTTCATTGTGTTTCAGATGAGAATTGAAATCGTTTACAATCAGAAAGGACTGTTCCAAACAATATATACAGTATATGTGTGGCCCTGCCCCAGATGAAACATGACGTTCTGGATTAATTCAACAAGGACCCCATAAGATTTGAATACCTGACCACAGATTACAGGATACACACACACATAGCGAGCATGTATTGTTTTATCTAATATCTAATATCTCCTATCACAGTCTGAAATCTAAAATTTGTAATCCACTGCCATTTAGGAGTCTACTCTGCACATATAGTCTGCACAAGTATTTTGAGATCATGGATTTTTTTAAACTAAGTAACTAAATCGCCTCAAATCTGTTGCTTGAATGTGATGTGTGCGTCGACATGTATGTGTATACTTCCAGCAGACTATAGTGTATCATATCCTCGCTCTGAGTACCCGTGGAGAGGACAGCGCCTTCGGAATCCATTACAGAACAAGGTGACAATCACATTCCCTTATCGCTCTCTGAAAGCCGCACTCTCTCTCTGTCTCTCCCACACTGACTCTCTCTCTGTCTCTCTGTCTCCCTCTCTCAGACACACACACCTATCCTCTGTGCCACTCTTCCTTGCTGCACCATCTATCCCCGGGTACTGACACCGATGCCCTGGGCCGACTCTTATCTCATTTCAACAACAAGGCGCCATCACACACACACACTTAGATGTCCGTGTGGCTGATAATAATCAAGGCCAGAGCACAACAACAACAACACATCACTGTTCATTCTCATTCATGCTCCAGCTCACCACCACCGCCACCACAGTCAGACACTTGACAGGAGGCCTCTCAGCATCTCACTGCCAGATCAGCACTCGCGACCGCGTCCAATAGCCACTGGTGGCCCGCCGTTACAGACTGTGTTGATTGGACGCCATGCCAAGTGCCAATGAGGCATTTAGATGTGTGTTTGTGTGTGCCGATAAAAACAAACAAAGGGACAATATCAAACTTGAACATATTGTACAGACTTGGATACTGGTCAATGGATTGCATTTATACAATGCTCTTATCCAAAGCGCTTTCCAGTTCTCTCACATTCATCCATTCATACACCGACGGCGGTGCCAACCATGCAAGGTAACAACCAACACATGTCAGGAGCAGTTAGGGTTAGGTGGTTCAGACACCTGGACACACAGCCCGGGGATCAAACCAGCAACCTTCCTGTTGCCAGACAACCGCTCTTACCTCCTGAACTACTGCCGCCCCATTAATGTTGTATGGGACATATCTTTGAGAGTTTTGCTGTCTGTCGATGTACCTGTCCATACACTCAGCAAATATGCCTGTTTGTCTATTTACCTGTTCATCTATGGACTGTGAGAAATCTGTCTGTTCTCTCTATTTTAGCTACGGACTGTGATAATATGTTTGTACCTGTCTACCTACAGTATGTTCTGTGAGAATATGTCTGTCTGTATGCTGTGCATTGTGCTGCGAATCTGTCTGTCTACCTTTCCATCTATGTATTGTGGCAGCTGGCGGCGAGTGCCCCAGGGAGAGGTGATTAATGGGCGATATATCAGATGGCCGGCAGAGGCCGCTCGCGTATATCTCGACGAGCGATGACGAGCGAAAAGGGGCCAGGTGCGGCACATTACGGGAGTGATTAGGACGGATAAAAAGGACGCCGAGATAACGACCCGATGGAGTAGCTGAGGCGAAACCTGGAGTAGAGTGCTGGTGTGCAGAGGGAGGAGAGAAAGAGTTGGCTGTGTGCCCTTGGATATATGAGACCCCGCTTCGTGCCTGACCCGCCGCCTGTCTGACACCCGAATCCAAGCCCCCACCCTGGACTGTATGAGACCCTGCTTCGTGCCTGACCCCCGCCTGTCTGACAACCCGAATCCAAGCCCCACCCTGGACTGTACGAGAACCTGCCTTCGGACAACGACAATTCTCGTGGATTATGGACTGGCTGATACTAATCCCTATCTCTCCTTTCCTGGTAATACAATAAACTGGTTGACTTACAATTGTATTACACTGGTGTGGACCTTGGAATTATTGTATTCAGTCGAGTGACCCTTCCAATTCCCCGGCAGTGTGTCACAATATGTACTGTAAGGATATGTCTTTATCTTTATGAACCGTCTATATACTCAGCGAATCTGTCTTTTTGTCCATGTCTGTCTATATACCAACATCTTCCGTTCAAAATATAATGAGCATTCTCTCTCTCTCTCTCAATATTTCATAAGATTGATGACCTTGTGCTTTCAAAACAGACGTCCAACTCCTCCGATCTTCCAAACTGAACTGAAAGACAATTCTACCCATCAACACGCAAACATCTGCACAACCGACAACCTCTAGTTCTGAGAGAGGGGATCCTGTGGTGTAGCGTTATCCCGGTTTACCGCCACACCATTTCCGGTTTCTTGAATCCTGATGAGCTGGGTACGCCAGTTAGCATTCCCCGGAGTGAGAATAAGAACACGTCAACGTCAACAACGACAAGAAGAATGAATATGGAGTATTTACGAGAAGAAAAAAAATAGACAAAGCAAGATTGGAAATCTGTGAGGAAAACGGTTTTCCTGCTATCATCCGACCCTCCATCTCTCTCGCAAAGTCCCGCCCCCTCTCTCTCACTCGCCAATAACGCTCATTCGGAGCATCCCGTTCCAGACGAGATGAGAACACGCCTGGGAAGGAGGTTAGCGCAACCTACACCCCGTGTCTCGGTGTTCTGGTTTGTGATTGGTCAGGAGCCGTGTCGATCACGAGGTCTCGTCATTGGTCCCTGGTAAATGGAGGCGTTTGTCCCGCAGCCGCTCAATGCAGCACTACAGTTCAACTGTCAGTTATGTCAAAAAAGAAATAAAATAACTATACCTATATTTTCTTTCTTCCATTTTTATCACCACGTAATACGTGTAGTGGTGTACAGCCATACTCTGTCAAAGTCAAAGTCAGTGTTTTATTGTCACATACATCAGAACACAGAGAGAGAGAGGGAGAATGGCACAATATACATAATAAAGAACACAACATACATAATAAAGATAACACAATAGACACAATAAAGATAACAATTCAATTCAATTTTATTTGTATAGCCCTTAATCACAAGACAGTCTCAAAGGGCTTTACAGGCCTGATTATTATGGGCCAAAAGTGATTTGTGACCCCCCTAGCCCCCCTAAGGGCAACACAACATACATAATAAAGATAACACAATATACATAATAAAGATAACACAATATACATAATAAAGAGAAAAACTATGTAACTGAACTGAAAGACAATTCAACCCAACAACAAACGATTGGACAATGCATGGAAATCAATTCCATGATTACTGTAATCGCAATATACTGTAATGATCCCCGAAGTGAGAGAATGAATGTCGAGTCAGGATTACAAGTTGAACAACTTGTTTATTAGTAACAAAGATTTCCCAGGTTACTGTCTGGCCGTAACCTACGCCAACCAAACCCAGACTCCACTAACTCCCGCTCAAAACATGACAACTCCCCCTTTATTACGAGCCCCTCCCACTTCATTATGATTTGCCACCCACCCAGATTGACAGGTAACTGTAACCCAGGTCCCAAATACCATTATACATTATGTCCTGATGCGTTATGGTATGATGTTATTATGTGTTATGTTATGGCATGATACATTAGGATAGGTTGTGTTATTGTAACCCAGGTAATAATATAACCTGCTACAGTAATATATTAATATCTCTATTAATATATTACTATCTGTTGACATGTGATTGTAACCCAGTACGGTACGCAGTGTAACCGACAGCCAATCCCTGCATTAGATACAGACTGCAGGTGCAAGTGATTAGTGAGATGAACGGAGCTGCTGCAGATGTCCGCCGCGCCGGTGTTTTTATGAGCGATCTGGTGAATGGAAGTTGTTTGAGCTCGGGGGAAACTTGATGGCGAGCTAACTGAACCCAGTCCAGGACCCGAGCCCAGCAGGAATCGTCATTGTCCCGCCAGCGTGGTAGGACCAAACTGCGGAAAACTCCTCCGCCGTTTCCTCTCATACATGCACACACCCATTCCCCTTTTGACTCTGACTTTTCCCTACTGACTATGGACAAATCTCCTTGACTATTCCCTTGTGCTGGGAAAATGGACTTGTAACCGTGCGGCGGCATGAAGAGGAAGAGCACCTAGTCTTACTGATTTCAGTCTTTATTTGGTGTGTTCTTTGTGGTTAATTAAACTAAATTAATTTTGTATGGCCATAGTTTGTTTTGTTTATTTGTTTTGGGTGTTGGTTTTCTTTATTTTCCTAATACATGGTACCTAAATATGAACTTTGCTGTCTCCTGAGTCTTCCTTAAACATTGTCATTACGTGTAATCATTCCTCCTCCTCGTAACCTTAATCTTCTGACCACTAGTCCACGCAATAATGTCCAGCTACCATAGCTGCTACAGAAAATTAGAGTAATGGTATGCTACATAAATCTCTAGCCAGGAGTTCTCCCCCCCTAAATCCATGCACGTCCCGTTGCATGTTAAATGGCTACACTACATGGATTTGTGAATGGGAAAGGGAATTAGACACACTATTCTCACCCAACGCTTCAGTATAGGCAGTAGACAGACTATGAAAAAGAGACTGCACAATAGAAATTAAAGGGTTGCCTAACAGAGTACTGAAACCGCTTAGGTTGTTGTCTGTGTCTGTATGAACGTCGAAGTGAACTTCCAGCTTCAGCTGGATCACTTGTAATGTCAGATTCAGTGGGTGTGTCAGTGCTGTAATTTTCAGGTTCTGCAGACATTTCTCCATCCGGTAAGTTTCCATCCAGTAAGGTGTCAGTGGATGGGTTTTCCTCCACAAATTCAGTTAAGTGTTCCTCACCCAAGGGTTCCGTTAAGTGTTCCGCATCCATGGAGCCAAGTGTTCATTCCACACTAATGGGCTCAGACAAATGCTCCTCAGCATCCGGCAGATGGTGCAAAGATGACCGTGATAGAAGATTAGGGGATTCTGACACAGGGTCAATGTGGGGATTGGCAACTTTGCTAGTCTCCACCTCATCTCCAGCCTTGTGATTGTGATCCACAGTAAACTTAACTGTTGGTTGAACGTGGGTACTTGGGCCCCACCAATCGGGATCCTCCTCCTGATAATCTAAATCAACAGCTTCAGTTTTATCATCACCTGGGTGTTGACGTGTTCGTGGCCTGTGGACAGGGGTAAACTGAGGGAGTTCTTCCTCTGTGGTCATGGGAAGGAACCCACAAGGACGAAGAAGGTCTCTATGTAATGTGCGTTTAGGGCTATCTTTGTTCTTTGGGCTTCACATACTCTCTCCACTTAATTTCTGCTTATTTTCCAATGTCCCCAGCATGTTGAGCAATGTCCGGTTGAATCTTTCAACGGGATTCCCCCGTGGATGGTATGGGGTTGTGTGACACTTTTGAATCCCAGAAACTTCACATAATTCCTTTATCAGTCGAGATTCGAAATCAGGACCCTGGTCAGTATGTAAAAGCTCAGGTATCCCGTAATACACAATGAAATTATCCCACTGGCATTTAGCCACAGTCTTTGCCTTCTGGTTGGGAGTTGGGCTAGCCACTGCAAACTTGGTGAAGTGATCAGTCAGCACAAGGATGTCTTTGGTATTACTGGTATCGGGTTCCAGACTGAAAAAATCCATACACACCAACTCTAGAGGACGTGTTGCTTTTATGTTCACCAACGGAGCGGATTTCTCAGAAATAGCCTGTCTGCGTATGCAGCGTTCACAGGTCTTAATTTTGTATTCCACAGCAGCTGCCTTTTTGGGCCAATAAAACCGTGTACGGACAAGATCAAGCGTTCTCTCTATGCCCATATGACCCATGTCATTGTGTAAGCTCTGCAAAACGACTTCTCGCTGTTCTTCAGGCAGAACCAATTGATAGGAAATCTGTTCATCATCCTGTCTTCGGTACAGGATGTCATTTTGCAGCTCTAATTTATTCCATTCTCTCAACAGCAATGGAAGTTCAGGAAGCTCTTTCCTCACGGTTGGAGGGATCTTTTCCCCAGATTCAAGTTGGATAATGATCTCCCGAAAAAGATCAAGATGGGATAGAAAAGGAATGACAGGTAAGCCATGTTGGTCCTCGCTAGCATAACTACTGGGAATTGCATCTGCAGACGTTGCAAGAGACTCCACCAGGATGATGTCACACTGACTGAACACAGAGCCACTGGGGGTTCTGACCAAGCAACTTTGGCAGATTGCCTCAACAACATCTGAAGAGATTTCTTCTGTGGAGCTAGCATCAGACAGATGCTGCTGAGTGAAGCGACTGATGCGCTCCTGCTCTTTCTGAGACTGGCCATCATCCAGATAGTCCCCATGGGGTCTCCTGGAGAGGCCATCGGCATCAAGATTTAGTTTGCCAGCCCTATACTGAAGTTTAGAGGAGAAAGTAGACAATTCACCCAACCATCTGTAGCTGGCAGCATCCAGCTTTGCAGAGGTAAGTATGTACTGTATGTATGTAAGAGGATTATTGTCTGACTACTGTAAAGTGACTTCCGTACAGGTAATCATGAAACTTGTCAGTGACACTCCATTAAAGTGCAAGAAACTCCAGTTTATGGGCTGGATATCGAGATTCGCTTTGTGACAGACCACGGCTGGCAACAGCTCTGTTTCCCATCTTGTTCTTGATAAAGAGCGGCTCCCAGCCCAGTGGTACTGGCATCGGTATGCAAGATGTAGGGTAACTTTGGTCTGCAAAACAAAGAACCGGAGCGGAGGTGAGCAATATTGT
>PIJE02000909.1:114510-194225 GCA_002895965.2 Coryphaenoides rupestris | reverse complement strand
CACAGGCATCAGATTTTTGGAAACACAAAATGAACTGCACCCCGATCGCCCATGCCTGTAGCTCGAATGCTCCACTGACACAAGGTGGAGCTCTAAATCCAGCTCTGTTAGTAAAGTGTTGACACAAAGTGTTGACACACATCGGCATCAAGATTTTGTTTGCCAGCCCTATACTGAAGTTTAAAGGAGAAAGTAGACAATTCAGCCAACCATCTGTAGCTGGCAGCATCCAGCTTTGCAGAGGTAAGTATGTATGTAAGAGGATTATTGTCTGACTACTGTAAAGTGACTTCCGTACAGGTAATCATGAAACTTGTCAGTGACACTCCATTTAAGTGCAAGAAACTCCAGTTTATGGGCTGGATATCTAGATTCACTTTGTGACAGACCCCGGCTGGCAAAGGCAACAGCTCTCAGTTTCCCATCTTGTTCTTGATAAAGAGCGGCTCCCAGCCCAGTGGTACTGGCATCGGTATGCAAGATGTAGGGTAACTTTGGGTCTGCAAAACAAAGAACCGGAGCGGAGGTGAGTCTTGCAATAAGAGTCTCAAAAATATATTATCCATGTACAAAATCTGGCCTATTTGCATATTTCACATGGTACGGTAAACATTCATAAATAAACCTGTACATGGGGAGACGTACGAAAAAACCACTGCAGGAACAACAAAAACTGAGTCAAGTAAGATGAAAGTCATTACATTGATGTTGGTATGGTAGGGTATCAGACTATAACTAGTCTCACTGACATTTAAAAACTTATATTTGATCTTTTTTTTCTTCTGATCACGATAAGTCGATATCTTCATTTAATGACGATACCAATACCATTCAAAGACAATAAACAATACTGAATTATTGCCCAGCCCTAATCTCTCTCTCACGCTCTTTCCCTCCCTCTCTCCCTCTCTATATAGCAACATATACTGTCTAGATCAATATCTATAAATATACTGTATACTCTCACTGTCTATCTCTCTTTCTATCTTCCTTTCTCACTCTATCTCTCTCTCTCTCTCTCTCTCTCGCTGTCTGTCTATGTGTGTCTGACCTCTTCCAGCTAACGGGATAAGTCTTGATCAGCATATTGATTTATCTATGGACATAAGTCATTCTCCACAGATCCCCAGCCCGTCATGGTGAAACCGACACCAACAATTAAATGTACAGCGGAGGGGGGGGTGTACTCACTGTGTGGCGTCAGGGAGTCCTTCTTGTGCGCTTCTCCGCTGACGTCCGAGTCACTGTTGTTGAAGTCGCTGTCTCCCTTGCCGCTGTCCTTGCTGCTGATCTGCGGGTCCCGGGCCGAGATGGTGGTGAACGAGTCCCCTTCCATATGGTGATGGGCCTCAGGGTCTCCTTCCCGTGAGTGTGGAGGAATACCCCTGGGCAGGACAGGGGGCAGAGCGTTACTTTGGGATGAAATATGAGTAGAAGAAGAACATCAACAACAACAGCAGCAACAGGACGTCTGTCTGTCTATCTGGACTCTGCCTCTGTCTGCTGGCAGGAACAGCAGGAAGTGAATGATGATCACACCACTCACCTTGAGCGTGCCCTCCATCGCCCGGCCGCCAGACTCGAACCCGACGGCCGTCTGCCTCTCCTCCTCACCGCAGACGACGACCTTGTTGGTGGGACGCCCGCCACCGCTGCCGCCACCGCCGGGCACCGGGCACGGCTCGGCATACAGGCGTGCCTCAAACACCTTGGCGCCTTCGTGCTTGCTAATCACCGCATCGATCTTCCGACCCTTCTTCCCGCCCTTGTCGGGGGCACTCGGCGTGACCCCCTCCCCCCTTCTCCCCCTCTGCCTCGTCCCCCTCCCCGCCACCCCCCTCCGGCGGTGGCGCTGGCTGCAGGTGGTGGTGATGAGCAGGATGGCCAGCAGAAGCAGCGAGCAGCTTCCCGCCAAAACGATGATGATGGCCACTGAGGTGTCCCACGCCAGCTCCACGGAGGGCACGGGGCCCTCCATGAAGCCGAAGAGCAGGGTGGCGGTGGAGGTGAGCGCCGGCGCACCGTTGGCGCTGACGGCCACCGTGACGCGAGCCACGTCGGTCACGTCGTAGGCCAGCTGGCGGCTGGCGTGCATTTTGCCCGTGGCCTTGTTGATGGAGAAGCCCAGGTGGCCGCCCTCGGCGATGCGGTAGGACAGCTGCGCATTGCCGCCGTTGTCCACGTCTGTGGCCTTCATCTGGGCCACCACGTAGCCCGCCGGCGCGTCCCTGGGCAGGAAGACCTCCGCCAAGCCTTTGTAGAGCACCGGCTGGACCACGGTGGGCTGGTTGTCGTTCTGGTCCAGGATCCGCAGCCGGATCAGGGCCCGCTTCTGCAGCTGGGGTAGGCCGCTGTCGCTGGCCTGCACGTGCAGCTCAAACACCTTCATCACCTCGTAGTTGAAACTCCTCAGCGCGTAGATGGCGCCTGTGATGGAGTTGAGAGACACAAAGGTGTTCACCGGGGAGCCCATTAACAGCCCGTCTAGCAGTCTGTAGGTGATTTTCCCGTTGTTGCCCATGTAGCCGGCGCGGTCTGCACTTTGCCGACTACTGCGTTGTGTTCCGGTGCTCTCAAGACAGGACGCTGACGTTCTTTAAGGCACTTTATTCTGTACAAATTCACAAGAACAACACTTCAGGATTCTATCTTCACTGAGAATCAACCTAACATAAAAAAAAAGGACAACTGAAACATTTGGGCTATATTACACGAAGATAGAATGGGGAGCGCTAGCATACAGCAAAACAAACCATGTTAACAATCTCTAAAGCTCTCAACACATCAATGTTCTCGACAAAACACGACTACATTTATGTGCACTCATCATGAAATGTATGTACAAGTTACCATGTGCACTCAAACTAAAGTTATAACAGATATGTTTCAAATTTACATTGTACTGGTGTGGACACGTACCTCTCTCAGACTAGTAGAACGCAGACTGAGAAAGAAACACGAAGACGCAGCCTATAGCCACCACCATCCCATAGAGGGCGCAGTTACACAACAAATAAATCTCCCAATACCTATAAGCTACCATGAACAATACAAGATTTTGGTGAAATAAAACTCACATAACCACAAAATATAAAATGAAAGGTTACAAAAATATTTGTCATTCTTTAACCACCCAGATCCGCGTCTCTGGCCTCCACTGTGGTGATGAACGCGCTGGGTGCGTTGTTCTCCACCACCGACACCTCGTACACGGGTTTACTGAAGTGCGGGACGTTGTCATTCTCGTCCGTCAACCTGATGGTGTACTGGATGATCTTGCGTAACGGGGGTGACCCGAAGTCCTCCGCGGAGTGGTCGTGGTCGTGTCCGTACAGCGTGCAGTGCACCTGGCCGTTGACGCCCGAGTCCCGGTCCAGCGTGCTGATGAGCGCCACCAGGCTGTCCTTGTCGGCCTCGCTGATGTGCGCGACGCCCGTCGCCGTGGACGTCATCGGGGTGATGACGTCGCGTTGATCTCCGGCGCGTTGTCGTTCACGTGGATGATGATCTTGCAGACGGAGGGCGTCGGGTTGGGGCCCAGGTAGTACGCCTGCACGTCCACCTCGTAGGTCGCCTTGTCCTCGAAGTCCAGAAGACTCCTGAGCGTCAGGCGACCCATTTTTTCGTCCACTTTGAAAAGTTCCTTGATTTCGAAGGGCACCTGTTTCCCGAAGCCCTACACGACCGCGCCGTTCAAGCCCTCGTCCACGTCAATTGCGTTTAGGTCCAATATCACGGTGCCCACGGGGGAATCCTTGGGCAAACTGACCGAGAAACTCTTCTGGTCGAACACGGGGCTGTTGTCGTTGAAGTCCATCACTTTGATTATGATCTTAGTGGACCCGGACCTGGGCGGGTTCCCGCCGTCCGTGGCCACCAGCTCCACCATGTAGGACGGCTGGGTCTCCCTGTCCAACTCCTTCATCAGCACCAAATCCGCATATTTAACCCCATCCGCTCTCAGCAGCACGTCAATGGAAAAGTGACGGAAATCTGATAGCTTTGGATGTAGTAGCCCACGTCCGCGTCCACGGCGGGGTCCAGGGGGAAGCGGGACCCCACAGCGGCGCTCTCGGACTCCCTGCTGGGGAACTCCGGGGAGTTGTCGTTGACGTCTCTCACCTTGCTCTCTCTCTCTGCGGTGCGTTTTCTTTTCCCTTTCCTTCTTTTCTTTGTGCAAAAAGCACAAAACAAACAAAATCAATCCCCTTCTTCAACCTCCTCCTCGCATAAAGACAACGTATTATAGGATCCAGTGATGGGGGGAGATGTCCATATAGACGCGCGTCCTGTGCCAATGCCCAAACTTGCAGTGCGCGCCGCCTCTCTGTTCTGCTCCTCCCGCGCCAGACTGCGCAGCGGCGGCGGGGTTTATAGCGCGCCTCATGCTAATGAGACCCCGTGTGACCAATCCCGCGTCTTAGAATTAAAAATAAACCCCTAAGCTTGTTTTCAAAGTGGATGTATAATATATATATATAATTATACATATGAGGGGAGGTTAATACTAGGAAAAAAAAAAACATAGTTCCACTGCTGTTATGTGTTATTCATATTGTTTACAGCCATTAACCAGATAATGGTTTGTCATTTAACAGGTGGCTATTTCCCCCCCTTTTTTAAGACAAAATGTCCAAGTGTGTTCGTGTAAATGATTTAATTAAGTGATTTGTGTGGGCTTGCACAACATATGCTTGAGCATGTTTGTGTGTGTGTGTGTGTGTGTGTGTGTGTGTGTGTGTGTGTGTGTGTGAGTGTGTGTGTGTGTGTGTGTGTGCGTGTGTGTGTGTGTGTGTGTGTGCGTGTGTACATATTGTGGCACACTCCTCTATATTGTTGAGTGTCCACCTGACTGAAGATACTAAATCACCAATCCCACACCAGTATTCAATGCTATACGATACTTTATTTACTGTAAAGGGGAAGGGAAAGTGCAGGGTTATTATAGTGTTTGGTCATTCATCTCCCATTCGTTATTCCAATCTCGTCGTCGTAGTCCATAAGCAGGGGTTATCACACCAGGAAGTGGTCTCAGGGGGTCCAGGGCAAGGCAGGCGGGAGGGTCGTCAGGCAGGCAAGGGTCGGTACACAATACGGGTTCTCGGACAGAAGAACGTCCAGGCACACAGCCACTTCTTGTTGTCTCCGAACTCACCCACACAGGGTCTTGGTCCTTGTCCTTCCTCCTTCTTCTCCTCCTCTTCCTCCTCCTCTTTCTCTCCCACCACCACAACCACCACTTCCACTTCCTCTTTCTCTTCCTCTTCCTCTTCCTCTTCCTCTTCCACCTCACTCTCCTCCACTCTCTCGACCGTCCTTTCCACCCAGGTCCTCTCTTATTTATACTCTGCAGCCCGGGCCTCGATTGGCTGCTGCAGAGTTCCCCCAACGAGGCGCAGCCAACTTCCATAAGGCTGATTGCCTCTTTCCACTTCCTGGTCTCCTCGGCTCCCTTTGGGGGACGAAGGGGGAATTGCGGCTCCCCCGACTGTCGTCCTCGCTCGTTCCCCCTGTCCCTCAGTGGCTGGCCGCCACAATATGTGAGTGTGTGCTGTGTGTCTATGTGTATGTGTATGTGTATGTGTGTGTGTGTGTGTGTGTGTGTGTGTGTGTGTGCGTGTGTGTGTGTGTGTGTGCGTGTGTGTGTGCGTGTGCGTGCCAGTTTTTCTGGGTCATGTGAGCAGCAATCGTCAAGTCTCTAATGCATGCTAACTACGCGCTGTGGCAACCCGCTTCTAGTCATAAGGCACGACGCATGGGAAAACACTGACAGTCTGGTTTAAGGCTCCGTAGGCGGGCCGTTTATTATCAAACACCACACAGATGACGTCAGTACTTATCAATCTGTTTAAACAGGAGTCCTCTCCCGTCCAGACTCCTCCTCCCGGGTAGCCGTGCTCTGCGGGGTCCGGTCTTCGGCGACACTCTATGTGTCGCCGCGATTCGTGTCGGCGCGATCTCCCGTGACACCCGACGTGGCAGCGTGAGTCCGTACGTGTCGGCGTCTCTCTATGTGTCGGCGCGCTCCCCGGCACGTCGGCGCGATCTCTCCGCAACGTGTCGCCGCGAACTCCGATCCCGACTAGGAGGAACCCCTCAGCGTCTGATCGGCCACAGCTGTCTCCACTTGGCCCCCTGATTAACAGATTGGCAATAGCTGCGATTCCTGGGGCTCGGGAGGGAGGGGCTGGGGTCGCTGTCCACGTCCTGAACCCCCGTATTGCCACAGCGCCCATTATCAGTCGAGATAATGATCATTTTACAATTCGTAGCACAGCTGACGAGTAATTTGTGCTGGAAGATTATCAATAATGATTCCCCCACTCCTTGGCTTCCAAGGAATATCACGTATAAGACGAGGGAGGTGCAGATAAAGGACAGAATGATTTACAATTCTTCACTAGGCCTTGTTCACAAACATTTACATAACCACTGCCTCCTATTTTCCCGCCATAGAATTACTTGGAAAAACCATTAAAATGACTACTTCCACCCGTCTGTGAACTATCCCTCTTTATTCAGATCAGAAATACCTGAATGCGTTCTGCTCAGCTCAGTTTTTTCTATATTCTTCTGGTTAGCGCAGGCCGCAGGCAAACGGCATCCACAGACTGGAGGATTTCTTGTTTTAAAAATGGAAGATGATGGATGACGAAGTGGGGGCATGCGTTCATGGGTTGAACGCATGCCCTGTATGATCTGTAACCCTCTCCCCCTCTCTGGTCTCGACCGTGCCTCCGGGTTCCCTCTTTGTTGGTGGGCGAGGCTCCGGATCCGGCGCCGCCCCAGCGTCATCAGCTACACCTGCCATCTATCAACAATCAGCTACAGGATAAAAACCCCGGCTTTCCACCCACTCATCGCCAGATCGTTAATTCAGCCAGTGTGGTTAGCAAGACGTTCCAGTATATTCTAGCGCTGTGTTTTCCCCTCATGGTTCTTACCTTGTCTCTCCTCTACCCCAGTATCTCGACCTGTCTCCAGCCATACCGCTCCTCTCCCTGCCTGCCTGTCCCTCATCTGCCTGCCACGCTCACCACCAGTCCCTCTGGCTTCACCCCGCTCCCGTCTTCTGCTCTTCCCCCAACAGAAGGCGTGGCAGCGCCATCGGTGCCCGAGCTCCCGGACCTGTCCTCCATCCCATTGGTCTACCATGACCTGGGGGAGGTCTTCAGCAAGCAGAAAGCCCTCTCTCTGCCTCCGTATCGCCCCTATGATTGCGCCATAGACCTCCTCCCGGGAGCCACCCTACCATCCAGCCGCCTGTACAATCTATCACGTCCGGAGAGGGAGACCATGGAGGGTACATCAAAGACTCCTTGGCTGCTGGCATCATCCGCTCCTCCTCATCCCCGGTAGGTGCAGGATTTTTCTTCGTCACCAAGAAGGACCACTCCCTGCGCCCATGACTTTCGGGGCCTAAACAATATAACAGTCAAGAACACATACCCCTGATCAACTCCGCGTTTGATCCTCTCCTGAACGCCACAGTTTTCTCCAAACTGGACCTCAGGAACGCCTATCACCTGGTGAGGATTCGGGATGGGGACGAGTGGAAGACGGCGTTTAACACTCCTCTGGGGCATTTTGAGTATTTGGTCATGCCCTTCGGACTCACCAATGCCCCAGCCGTCTTCCGCAACATCGAGGAGCATGTCCAACACGTCCGCCAGGTACTTCAACGTCTGCTGGAGAACAGACTGTTCGTAAAGGTGGAGAAGTGCGAGTTCCATGTCCAGTCGGTGGGTTTCCTGGGCTATATAATTGAGAGCGGATCCAGGCAAGATCCAGGCAGTGGTGGAGTGGCCTACGCCCACGTCCCTAAAACAGTTGCAGCACTTCCTGGGCTTCGGCAATTTTTACCGCCGCTTCATTCGGGACTACAGCCGCATAGCCGCTCCCCTGACTAAACTCACTTCTCCCGTCATGCCCTTCTCCTGGACCCCCGAGGCAGGTCAGGCCTTCGCCGAATTGAAGGAGCGCTTCACCTCCGCACCCATCCTGGTTCACCCTGACCCTTCTTGTTAGTTTATTATGGAGGTGGATGCCTCAGACACGGGGGTCGAGGCTTTTCTCTCCCAACGCTCCGGCTCAGACCAGACGCTCCACCCCTGTGCCTTCCTGTCCCGTCGGCTGTCGCCTGCGGAACGCAACTACTACGTGGGAAACCGTGAGTTGCTGGCGGTAAAGCTAGCCCTGGAGGAGTGGAGGCACTGGCTGGAGGGGGCCGAACATCCGTTTGTGGTTTGGATGGACCACAAAAACCTTGCATATATCCAGTCAGCCAAGCGCCTCAACTCGCGTCAGGCTTGTTGGGCACTATTCTTTGGGCGGTTTCGGTTCACCCTAACCTACCGTCCGGGATCCCGCAACGTGAAGCCTGATGCCTTGTCCCGCCTGTACGTCTCCCAGGAGGCTCCACCCAACCCAGACACCATCCTCCCGTCCTCCTGCGTGGTGGCGGCAGTCACCTGGGAGATCGAGACGCTGGTGAGGCAGGCCCAGCAGACCCAACCCGACCCAGGTAACGGCACCATCCTCACCATCATTGACCGTTTTTCCAAGGCGGTACACTTTGTTGCCCTCCCCAAACTTCCCACAGCCCATGAGACGGCCGAGCTGCTGACCATCCATGTCCTTCGCCTCCACGGGATTCCCTCGGACGTCGTTTCGGATCGGGGGCCGCAGTTCATCTCCCAGGTATGGAGGGCTTTCTGTCAAGCACTGGGAGCCGCAGTGAGTCTGTCCTCGGGTTTCCATCCCCAGACTAACGGCCAGACGGAACGGGCTAATCAAGACCTCGAGTCCGCTCTCCGCTGCGTTGTTGCCCGCAACCCCACCTCCTGGAGCTCCCAGCTACCGTGGGTGGAGTATGCCCACAACTCCCTGACCAGTACAGCCACGGGGAGATCTCCATTCGAGGCGTCCTTGGGCTATCAACCTCCCCTGTTCCCGGCCCAGGAGGAGGAGATTGCGGTGCCATCAGTCCAGGCTCACCTTCGCCGGTGTCGTCGGATCTGGAGGGAGACACGCTCCGCTCTCCTCCGCACCGCCGACCGCAACCGACGCCTGGCTGATCGCCACCGGATCCCGGCACCTGATTACAGACCAGGTCAGAAGGTGTGGCTCTCCTGGAGGGATATTCCCCTCAAAGCCACTTGCAAGAAACTGTCCCCCCGTTTCATTGGTCCTTATGAAATCATTAACATCATCAACCCCTCTGTTGTCAAACTAAGTTTACCCAGGTCCATGAAAATTCATCCCTCCTTCCACGTATCCCAAATCAAACCCGTGTCTGTCAGTCCTTTGTGGATTTCCCTTCAAATAAATATTCTTTGTTACTGTACTCTGACTCTGGGTCTTGCATTTGGGTCCGCCAGTGACATTCGTGACACTCTCCCCGTACGGCTTTGCTAACAACATCAGCTTTTCGTAGAATTCGGCTGAATCATGTCCCTGTATACCGATTTTGCCCAACACGCCTGCTATAAAGGTTAACAATATAGGAATATGTAGCACGAATGCTATACAAGTCAAGTCGAGTCAATTTTATTTGTACAGCCCTTACAGTTACAATCTCAAAGGGCTTTACAGGCCATATAATTATGGGCCATGTGATTATGACACCCCCTAGCCCTATAGCGCCCCCCTAAGGGCATGAAACGACTCCCTTAATTAACAAGGAAGAAATCTGGAGAAACAATACGATACAATAGAGTCTTTTGGAATCAATGGGTGCTGGATTGTGCACCATACACACAAAATGTCTTGTCTCAGAAAGACCAACTCGCGATATTGCTTTTGTTTGGATTCATGGGAGGCACGTTCACCAGCTATACACTTACCAAACCATTTTGGTAACGGATGTTTTAGTGAAGCCATGGAGAGAGAGAGAGAGAGAGATTTACGGTTTCATGGGAGACTGGTATACTTTGTCATATATCTGTATTAATCTCCAGCACATCAGTGGTGTATTTCTGATGGTGGGAAGAGAGTCAGGCATGATGGATACATTCTGTGAATATCTGAGACTCGGTGATCAGAGCTATCATAGGTGGAGTGCTCACATTTGCCAACTCAGTGAAGCATTAGTGTTGTTCCAAACCACAAATTGATTCTCGCAAACGTGCACGCGCACGCATTCACACATCACACATACATACATACACACATACACTACACACACACACACACACACATACATACACACATACACATACACATACACATACACAACACATCACACACACACACACACACACACACACACACACACACACACACACACACACACACACACAAACACACACACAATCACATGCATGCTTGCACACACACACATGCGTACACTACACACACACGTACACGCATACACACACATACACACACACACACACACATAAAGGAAACTTTTCCAGGAAGAAAACACATTTCAAATGTACTGTTGGCCCACAGACGCAATTCCATTTTTAATAGGATTGTAAACCCGCGTGGTTCCAGGGGATCAGAACCTGCTGGAGGGATTATATTTCTCAACCTGCTGGAGGGATCGTCTGGCCCGGGAACGCCTTGGGATCCCCCAGGAGGAACTGGAGAGTGTGGCTGGGGAGAAGGAAGCCTGGGGGCCCCTGCTTAGCCGGCTGCCACCGCAACCCGGCCCCGGATAAGGGGATGAGTATGAGAATGGATGGAGAGAGAGACGCGGGCAAGGTGTCCCCAAACGGACGCGTCCCCCACCACAGACATAAACAAATTAGATGAGTGAGACGCAAGACACAACAAAAAAGGAAAAAGATTCAGAGGGAAACGCTGCTGGAGTATAGTGTTCCAGGGGTGTGCGCGCGCGCGTGTGTGTGTTGGGGATGGGGGCAGTGGGCGGGTGTCTATCAGGTGGTTCAGCCCTTCCGGGGTGATTGGATGTTGTTTTATTTGATTTTAAACGGCACCTAAGCGGTGATTTCTCATTTTTGCGCGGTCTAAATGTAAATGCAAACGTGGGCTTGAGAATAGAATAATGCTTTGACGTGGAGTCACCTCCCTGTGGGCTCACCACCTGCAGGGAGAGTCATTGGGGGTCGGGTTGCATTGTAACCGGCGGCTAGGCAAAAGCGGGGTCCTGGGCGTGCGGATCCCCGTCATCGGCGACTGGTTCCTAGGGAACGTGGAACGTCACCTCACCTGGCGGGGAAGGAAGCCGGAGCGTGGTGCGGGGAGGGTGTGAGCCCCGTGCGCTACCCAAACTAGATATGGTTGGGTCTCACCTCCACGCACAGCACCGGGTCTTGGGATACCAATACTCTCTGGAGAGGGGCTGCGACCCTCTACTTCTCCGGGAGTTGCCCAGGGGTGTGAGGCGGCCAGGCCGGCTTGTGGGGGATACTCACAAGTCCCGGCTGAGCGCCGCATGTGTTGGAGTTCTCTCCGTGTGGACGAGAGGGTCGCCTCCCATCTGCGTACTACAAGTCGCTGGGGGGAAGGCTCTGACTGTTGTGTGTGCCCTACGCACCAAAACAGCAGCTCAGAGTATCCGGCCTTCTTGGAGTCCTTGGGTGGCATCCTGGAAAGGGTTCCATCCGGGGACTCCATAGTTCTACTGGGGGACTTCAACGCACACGTGGGCAATGATGGAGAAACCTGGAGGGGAGTGATTGGGATGAACGGCCTGCCCGATCTGAACCAGAGTGGTGTTTTGTTATTGGACTTCTGTGCTAGTCATGGACTGGCCATAACAAACACCATGTTCGAACATAGGGTGGTTCACAAGTGGTAGGGCCTGGTACCGGAACCACCTAGGCCAAAGGTTCGCCTGATCGACGTTTGTAATCTGTTTCAGGGGCAGATCTGCGGCCAGCATGTTTGGACAACTCGGCGGGTGAAGAGGGGAGCAAGGGGCGTGTGCAACTGATCCACCACCTGGTGGTGAGTTGGATCAGATGGCGGGCGGGAGGCTGCCAGGACAGACCTGGGTAAACCCAAACGTGTAGTGAGGGCTGAACTGGGAATTGGTCTGGTGGAACCCCTGTCCGTAGGGTCTTTAACTCCCACCTCCGGAAGAACTTCTCGTGCATCCCGGGGGAGGTTGGGGACATGGAACATGAGTGGGCCATGTTCAGAGCCTCCATTGTAGAGGCTGCAGCTCGTAGCTGTGGTCAAAGGCTGTCGGTGCCTGTCGTGGCGGCAACCCAAGAACCCGTTGGTGGACACCAGCGGTGAAGGAAGCCGTCAGGCTGAAGAAGGAGGCCTTTCGGGCCTGGTTGGCCCAGGGTCTCCTGAAACAGCAGACAGGTACCGGGAGGCCAAAAGGACCGCAGCTTCAGCAGTCGCTGAAGCAAAAACCCGGGTGTGGGAGGAGTTCGGGGGAGGCATGGAGCAGGAACTTTCGGTTGGCCTCAAGGAGGTTCTGGCAAACTGTCCGGCGACTCAGGAAGGGAAAGCAGGGCTTGGCTCAGGCTGTGCTCAGTCGGGGAGGAGAACTGCTGACCCAGACTGAGGATATTGTCGGGCGGTGGAAAGAACACTTTGAGGAGCTCCTGAACCCGACCAGTACGTCCTCTGTGGAAGAGGCAGAGTCTGAAGACTCGGGGGAAGTCTCACCCATATCCTTGGTAGAGGTCACTGAAGTAGTCAAAAAGCTCTTCAGTGGCAAGGCGCCAGGTGTGGATGAGATTCGCCTGAGATCGACGGGGTGGTGGTCCCCATTTTCAAAAAAGGGGACCGGAGGGTGTGCTCCAACTATCGGGGTATCACACTGCTCAGCCTCCCCGGGAAAGTTTATTCCAGGGTGCTGGAAAGGAGGCTCCGGCCGATTGTCGAACCTCAGCTCCAGGAGGAACAATGCGGTTTCCCTGGTCCGTGGAGGTCGGGGACAGTACCTGTGGAGTGGCAGACCGGGGTGGTGGTCCCCATTTTCAAGAAAGGGGACCGGAGGGTGTGCTCCAACTATCGGGGTATCACACTGCTCAGCCTCCCCGGGAAAGTTTATTCCAGGGTGCTGGAAAGGAGGCTCCGGCCGATTGTCGAACCTCAGCTCCAGGAGGAACAATGCGGATTCCGTCCTGGCCGTGGAACAGTGGACCAGCTCTTTACCCTCGCAGGGTTGTTGGGGGGCGCATGGGAGTTTGCCCATCCAGTCTACATGTGCTTTGTGGACTTGGAGAAGGCCTATGACCGTGGGAATCATGTGGGGGGTACTACGGGAGTATGGGGTACCGGGGCCGTTGATACGTGCCATTCGGTCCCTGTACGAACAAAGTGCGAGCTGCGTCCGTATTCTCGGCACAAAGTCAAGCACGTTCTCAGTGGGTGTTGGACTCCGCCAAGGTTGTCCCTTGTCACCGATTCTGTTCGTGATCTTCATGGACAGAATCTCAAGGCGCAGCCGAGGTGAGGAGAGTGTCCGGTTTGGGGACCTCAGAATTGCATCTCTGCTCTTTGCAGATGATGTGGTTCTGTTGGCTACATCAGACTGTGACCTCCAGCATTGCACTGGGGCGGTTTGCAGCCGAGTGTGAAGCGGTCGGATGAGAGTCAGCACCTCCAAGTCTGAGGCCATCGGTTCTCTGCCGGAAAACCGGTGGAGTGTTCCCTCCGGGTTGGGAGTGACGTTGCTGCCCCAAGCGAGGAGTTCAAAGTATCTCGGGGTCTTGTTCACCGAGTGAGGGCAAATGGAGCGGGAGATGGACAGACGGATTGGTGCAGCGTCTGCAGTGATGCGGGCGCTGTACCGGTCCGTTGTGGTGAAGAGGGAGCTGAGCCGGAAGGCGAAGCTTTCGATTTACTGGTCCATCTACGTTCCAACCCTCACCTATGGTCACGAGCTTTGGGTAGTGACCGAAAGAATGAGATCGCGGATACAAAGCGGCCAAAATGAGTTTCCTCCGCAGGGTGGCTGGGCTCAGCCTTAGAGATAGGGTGAGGAGCTCAGACATCCGGAGGGAGCTCGGAGTAGAGCCGCTGCTCCTCCGCATCGAAAGGAGTCAGCTGAGGTGGTTCGGGCATCTGATTAGGATGCCCCCCGGGCGCCTCCCTTTGGAGGTTTTCCGGGCACGTCCAACTGGGAGGAGACCCCGGGGCAGACCCAGAACCCGCTGGAGAGATTATATATCTCGTCTGGCCTGGGAACGCCTCGGGATCCCCCAGGAGGAACTAGAGAGTGTGGCTGGGGAGAAGGAAGCCTGGGGGGCCCTGCTTAGCCGGCTGCCACCGCGACCCGACCCCGGATAAGCGGACGCTAATGGATGGATGGATGGATCGTGAACGGGGATCAACTTCAATATGTACAGTTGTGTTTGTGTGCAAGTGTTTATGGGTGGTGTTGGTGCATGTGTTTGTGTGTGTGTGTGTGTGTGCATGTGTGTGTGTCTATAGTGGCAATACGGACTCTCCGGCCCCTCCCTCCCGAGCCCCAGGGATCGCAGCTGTCCCCACTCGGCTAATCAGGGGGCCAAGTGGAGAAAGCTGCGGCCGATCAGATACGGAGGAGGAATACGGGTATGGTATAAAGCCGGGGGGTTCCTCCCAGTCGTGAGCGGAGTTCGCGCCGACGCGCCGGGGAGCGCGCCGACACACAGGAGAGAGACGCGAGAGATCGCGCCGACTCGGAGACCGACGCCACGTCGGGTGCGACGGAGATCGCGCCGACCCGGAGATCGCGCCGACCCGTACGGCACGGGTGAGGACCGGACCCCGCGGAGCACGGCTACCCGGGAAGAGGAGTCCCGAGCCGGGAGGAGTCCTATATCATCCGCGGTGATAAGTACTGATGTCATCTGTGTGGATTTCATAATAAACGGCCCGCCTAAACGGAGCCTAAACAGACTTTGGGTCAGTGTTTTCTTGTGCGTCGTGTCTTCTGAGACTAAGCGGGTTGTCACACTATGTATACAAGTGCATGCATGTGGTTATGTGTGTGTGTGTGTGCATGTGTGTGTGTGTGTGTGTGTGTGTGTTGTCAAGAAGGGTTGATTCACCGGTGTCTGAAAAACCATGAGATAGTGGGAGAATGAAGAGGGATGTGGGGTTATTATATCATCCAGAATAATCATGTCGTTGCATAATAGTAATTTTACCATATCAAGATATTGATATATTATGATTCATTTATTGTGAAGCATTATGGGTTCATTATGTGTGTATCACCAAGTATATCATCATTATGTGTATATCATCATATGTGTGTATCACCAAGTAGATCATATGTTCTAAGCCACTGGATGGAGGCAACTGAGTTTCAGAGGTCGTAGTCCTACCCAGAAACCACTAGATGGAGTCAACTAAAGGCTGCTACATACTCCGCGAGAACTTTGTTCTCGCACCCATGGCTACGAGAACAAGAACAAAGTTCTCGCAGCCCTGGACATTTCATATTCCGCGAGAACTCAAGTGCAGAACTCAAAGGCCCGCCCACAGCAGCAAACTTACGCGCCGGCCGAAAGCGCATTAACCACGCCCACTTCAAATTGACACACAATAGTTCTCGGACACGACGCGAGGCTGATGTGTCGAGAACTCCTGACCTAGGGCTGCGAGAACAAAATTACGTAATTTTGTTCAGAAAAATAGTACGAATTGGGATTCTGAAGAAATAGTGAACGTTGGGGTATAGAAAAAATTGTCAGAATTGGGTTTCTGAAAAAATAGCAAACGTTGGGCTATAGAAAAAATAGTAAGGATTGGGATATTCTGAAAAAATTGTACTTTTGTAAGGTCAAGGTCGTGACGAGGATATAAAAAGGGGCAACAGAAGTGAATGTTTGAGCATTTTCCCCGGACCAACAGAAGGACGGCCTCGGGATGAAGAAAAAGAAGCACAAGAAATCTCTGGACATTTTTTTTTTTTTATTTTCAAGACTCGGCAAGATAAAACTTAGTCGTTTACGGCGAGTGAACACTTAAGGCTGATCCATACGCCGCGAGAACTTTGTTCTCGCACCTAGGGCCCCGCCCACAAAATTGTCATTTTGTTCTCGCAGCCCTAGGTCAGGAGTTCTCGCAGCTTGTTCTCGACACATCAGCCGGGCCGAACTTCGTTCTCGCGTCGTGTCCGAGAACTATGTGTGATTGGTCAATTTGAAGTGGGCGTGGTTAATGCGCTTTCTGCCGGCGCGGAAGTTTGGTCTGCTGTGGGCGGCGGCCCTTTTAGATTCTGACAACTTGCAGTGTTCTCGCGGAGATATAGAAATGAGTCCAGTGGCCGTGAAGCAACTTCCTGTATCTTCGTTCTCCGATCCAGCCCTAAGGTGCATGGAGAAACCAAAAGTTGTCGCCTTCCTCGCGGAGTACGTGGCGAAGCAAGACATTTAGTCCTGTTTCTTCATAAGTTTTAGCTTTAAGCGGTGTCGCTCGATGGAGTCCAGTGAGGGAGCAAAATGCATCCCACAGTCCAACGGGGACTGCTGAGAGTTTCCCGAGTTTTATTATATATTAGTATCTAATCGAAATTAGATCAAAGGAGTTCTATTTGTGCTTTCGGCGAAGGGAGTAGAGACCCCGGGTAAGTATAGAACTTTATCTAAACCCGCGTACTATCCTCTCCCGTACTATCCTTGATCATTGCCGAAGATTCAAGAGTGTTTATGTTACACATGGTTCTAAGAAGGTCACTTTAGTCCCCTTACAGAGAACATATCCCTAGGGCTAGATATATCCAAGCATTTAATATTTCCTAGCAAATTGTCAAGAGCCCGGATCCCAGGGGAGAGCTGCCATAACGAACGTGATCGGATCTGTGTCTCAGAGCCAGGGTTATGCCTTGGGCCGAGCACTGAAGCAAGTAGACGTTCGGAAGATAAGGGCAGTTAGGGGCTAGGCGTGTTACCTGTTAACAACCGTTTACTGGACAACAGGTTTCGCATCACTCCGTTAGAGGAGGCTAACCGACGGATCTAACAGTGTGTATGTGTGTGTCTATGTACATAGGTGCATGCATGTGGTTGTGTGTGTCGGGTGGGTGGGTATCTCTTTCACTATATGTGTGGCACTATATGTCGACAACATCTTTGATTGTAAAATCATTGAAGCATGTAATTGGTTGTGGAAGAGGTATTTGAATGTGTAACTGTTGAAATCCATATGGAAAAAAGAAAAAACATTATTGTAAGTTGTATTTAATAGGGCACCAGGTTCTAATATGGAATTATCTAAGGATTGGATGGAAAGATTATTTTCTTTGAAGAATCAAAAGGATCTTTTTATATGTGGAGACTACAATATAGATCTACTAAATGCTAAAAACCACAAATCGACTGAAGAATCATTGATACAATGTTAGCTTGAGCCTGTATCCAAAATTACTAAGACCTAGTAGAATAACATCACAGTTTGCTAGACAACATATTTACCAATATTCTGGATAATAATACAATCAGCGGTTTATTACTTAACGGACACCAGTGATCATTTACCTGTTTTTGTGGTGTATGATGTGAATTGTAGAAAGGTTATGGATATTAATAATGTTAGCCACATGAGGTAAGAACTGAAGAATCTGTGACTGCTTTTCAAGAATGATTTAATTGCTCAGAATTGGGAATCGATATATCAAGGGAACGATGTTGACACAACCTACGACTCCTTCCTTTGAAATTTTTTAAAACACTGACAAGAATTGTCCAATAAAGAAATGTAAAAAGAAGGATAATGACCACCATGGCTAACAAAAGGGCTATTAAATGCATGTAAAAGAAAAATTGGATAGGTGGATCAAATGTGTGAATTATCCTTATTATTTTGTAGAAAATGATAAGATGATAAGCAACATGGAGGAAGTGGTTGAGGGTTTTAATAGATTTTTTGTTGGGGTTGGACCAGAACTGGCAGAAACAATTCCAACAGAAAATGAGTCATTAGATAACTTAGTGGAGATCAACCCAAGTTCAATGTTCCTCACTCCAGTTGATGAAAATGAAAGTCTTGGATATGTAACGATTGTAACAACAAAACATCAAGAGATGTGAATGATATTGACATGATAATAATTAAGAAGGTTGTGGAAAGTCTTGTCCATTACCCATATTTGTTAACCTGTCTTTTTATGTGGCAAATTTCCTGCCAAAATGAAAATGGCAAAAGTTATTCCGCTATTCATATCAGGAGATAACCATCTTTTTCAAACTATCGGTGAGGATTCGGGATGGGGACGAGTGGAAGACGGCGTTTAACACTCCTCTGGGGCATTTTGAGTATTTGGTCATGCCCTTCGGACTCACCAATGCCCCAGCCGTCTTCCGCAACATCGAGGAGCATGTCCAACACGTCCGCCAGGTACTTCAACGTCTGCTGGAGAACAGACTGTTCGTAAAGGTGGAGAAGTGCGAGTTCCATGTCCAGTCGGTGGGTTTCCTGGGCTATATAATTGAGAGCGGATCCAGGCAAGATCCAGGCAGTGGTGGAGTGGCCTACGCCCACGTCCCTAAAACAGTTGCAGCACTTCCTGGGCTTCGGCAATTTTTACCGCCGCTTCATTCGGGACTACAGCCGCATAGCCGCTCCCCTGACTAAACTCACTTCTCCCGTCGTGCCCTTCTCCTGGACCCCCGAGGCAGGTCAGGCCTTCGCCGAGTTGAAGGAGCGCTTCACCTCCGCACCCATCCTGGTTCACCCTGACCCTTCTCGTCAGTTTATTATGGAGGTGGATGCCTCAGACACGGGGGTCGGGGCTGTTCTCTCCCAACGCTCCGGCTCAGACCAGAAGCTCCACCCCTGTGCCTTCCTGTCCCGTCGGCTGTCGCCTGCGGAACGCAACTACGACGTGGGAAACCGTGAGTTGCTGGCGGTAAAGCTAGCCCTGGAGGAGTGGAGGCACTGGCTGGAGGGGGCCGAACATCCGTTTGTGGTTTGGATGGACCACAAAAACCTTGCATATATCCAGTCAGCCAAGCGCCTCAACTCGCGTCAGGCTTGTTGGGCACTATTCTTTGGGCGGTTTCGGTTCACCCTAACCTACCGTCCGGGATCCCGCAACGTGAAGCCTGATGCCTTGTCCCGCCTGTACGTCTCCCAGGAGGCTCCACCCAACCCAGACACCATCCTCCCGTCCTCCTGCGTGGTGGCGGCAGTCACCTGGGAGATCGAGACGCTGGTGAGGCAGGCCCAGCAGACCCAACCCGACCCAGGTAACGGCACCATCCTCACCATCATTGACCGTTTTTCCAAGGCGGTACACTTTGTTGCCCTCCCCAAACTTCCCACAGCCCATGAGACGGCCGAGCTGCTGACCATCCATGTCCTTCGCCTCCACGGGATTCCCTCGGACGTCGTTTCGGATCGGGGCCGCAGTTCATCTCCCAGGTATGGAGGGCTTTCTGTCAAGCACTGGGAGCCGCAGTGAGTCTGTCCTCGGGTTTCCATCCCCAGACTAACGGCCAGACGGAACGGGCTAATCAAGACCTCGAGTCCGCTCTCCGCTGCGTTGTTGCCCGCAACCCCACCTCCTGGAGCTCCCAGCTACCGTGGGTGGAGTATGCCCACAACTCCCTGACCAGTACAGCCACGGGGAGATCTCCATTCGAGGCGTCCTTGGGCTATCAACCTCCCCTGTTCCCGGCCCAGGAGGAGGAGATTGCGGTGCCATCAGTCCAGGCTCACCTTCGCCGGTGTCGTCGGATCTGGAGGGAGACACGCTCCGCTCTCCTCCGCACCGCCGAATTGGGTTTCTGAAAAAATAGCAAACGTTGGGCTATAGAAAAAATAGTAAGGATTGGGATATTCTGAAAAAATTGTACTTTTGTAAGGTCAAGGTCGTGACGAGGATATAAAAAGGGGCAACAGAAGTGAATGTTTGAGCATTTTCCCCGGACCAACAGAAGGACGGCCTCGGGATGAAGAAAAAGAAGCACAAGAAATCTCTGGACATTTTTTTTTTTTATTTTCAAGACTCGGCAAGATAAAACTTAGTCGTTTACGGCGAGTGAACACTTAAGGCTGATCCATACTCCGCGAGAACTTTGTTCTCACACCTCGGGCCCCGCCCACAAAATGGTCATTTTGTTCTCGCAGCCCTAGGTCAGGAGTTCTCGCAGCTTGTTCTCGACACATCAGCCGGGCCGAACTTCGTTCTCGCGTCGTGTCCGAGAACTATGTGTGATTGGTCAATTTGAAGTGGGCGTGGTTAATGCGCTTTCTGCCGGCGCGGAAGTTTGCTGCTGTGGGCGGGCCTTTGAGTTCTGCACTTGAGTTCTCGCGGAATATGAAATGTCCAGGGCTGCGAGAACTTTGTTCTTGTTCTCTCAGCCCTAGGTGCGAGAACAAAGTTGTCGCTTCTCGCGGAGTATGGAGCAGCATTTAGTCTGTTTCTCTAGTTTAGTTTAGGGTTGTCCTCGATGGTCCAGTGAGGGGAAAATGCTCCCACAGTCCAACGGGACTGAAGTTTCCCAGTTTTATTTTAATAGTATTATCGAATTAGATCAAAGGAGTTCTTTTGTGCTTTCGGCGAAGGGAGTAGAGACCCCGGGTAAGTATAGAACTTTATCTAAACCCGCGTACTATCCTCTCCCGTACTATCCTTGATCATTGCCGAAGATTCAAGAGTGTTTATGTTAACACATGGTTCTAAGAGGTCACTTTAGTCCCCTTACAGAGAACATATCCCTAGGGCTAGATATATCCAAGCATTTAAATATTTCCTAGCAAATTGTCAAGAGCCCGGATCCCAGGGGAGAGCTGCCATAACGAACGTGATCGGATCTGTGTCTCAGAGCCAGGGTTATGCCTTGGGCCGAGGCACTGAAGCAAGTAGACGTTCGGAAGATAAGGCAGTTAGGGGCTAGGCGTGTTACCTGTTAACAACCGTTACTGGACAACAGGTTTCGCATCACCTCCGTTAGAGGAGGCTAACCGACGGATCTAACAGTGTGTATGTGTGTGTCTATGTACATAGGTGCATGCATGTGGTTGTGTGTGTCGGGTGGGTGGGTATCTCTTTCACTATATGTGTGGCACTATATGTCGACAACATCTTTGATTGTAAAATCATTGAAAGCATGTAATTGGTTGTGGAAGAGGTATTTGAATGTGTAACTGTTGAAATCCATATGGAAAAAAGAAAAAACATTATTGTAAGTTGTATTTATAGGGCACCAGGTTCTAATATGGAATTATCTAAGGATTGGATGGAAAGATTATTTTCTTTGAAGAATCAAAAGGATCTTTTTTATATGTGGAGACTACAATATAGATCTACTAAATGCTAAAAACCACAAATCGACTGAAGAATTCATTGATACAATGGATGAAGAATCTGTGACTGCTTTCAAGAATGATTTAATTGCTCAGAATTGGGAATCGATATATCAAGGGAACGATGTTGACACAACCTACGACTCCTTCCTTGAAATTTTTTAAACACTGACAAGAATTGTCCAATAAAGAAATGTAAAAAGAAGGATAATGACACCATGGCTAACAAAAGGGCTATTAAATGCATGTAAAAAGAAAAATTGGATAGGTGGATAAAATGGTGTGAATTATCCTTATTATTTTGTAGAAAATGATAAGATGATAAGCAACATGGAGGAAGTGGTTGAGGGTTTTAATAGATTTTTTGTTGGGGTTGGACCAGAACTGGCAGAAACAATTCCAACAGAAAATGAGTCATTAGATAACTTAGTGGAGATCAACCCAAGTTCAATGTTCCTCACTCCAGTTGATGAAAATGAAGTCTTGGATATTGTAACGATTGTAACAACAAAACATCAAGAGATGTGAATGATATTGACATGATAATAATTAAGAAGGTTGTGGAAAGTCTTGTCCATTTACCCATATTTGTAACCTGTCTTTTTATTGTGGCAAATTTCCTGCCAAAATGAAAATGGCAAAAGTTATTCCGCTATTCATATCAGGAGATAACCATCTTTTTTACAAACTATCGGCCTGTCTCCCTTCTGCCACAATTTTCTAAGATACTAGAGAAGCTTTTTGCTGCTAGACTTAACAATTTTATTGGAAAACACAATCTGTTGTCTGACAGTCAATATGGATTTAGAAGTAATAGATCAACCTCATTGGCTCTAATTGATTTAATTGAAGAAATTACTACTTGTATAGATAAGAAGAAGTTTGTAATTGAAATTTTTAGCTTGAGCCTGTATCCAAAAATTACTAGACCTAGTAGAATAACATCACATAGTGCCACTTTGCTAGACAACATATTTACCAATATTCTGGATAATAATGGTTAAGTAGCTACTTGGGAGACAGGCACCAGTTTGTACAAATTGGAGAATATAAATCTATGGTTAGGAATATTATGTGCGGGGTACCTCAAGGATCAATATTGGGGCCAACACTGTTCACAATGTATATTAATGAGATATGTGGTGTATCAAAAATTATGAAATTTATACTTTTTGCTGATGATACAAATATTATTTGCTCGGGGGAGAGTCTTCAGCAGCTTTTGGTGGATATCACACAGGAAATTAATAAATTAAAAATGTGGTTTAATATTAATAAATTGTCACTGAATTTGAAAAAAACTAAACATGTTATTTGGAAAACGGAAAAGTGACATACCAGTACAAATAATTATTGATAATACAACTATAGAAAGAGTCGATCAAAACGCATTCCTGGGTGTGGTAATCGATTAAACAATTTGCTGGAAACCTCACATAAGTCATATACGAAAAGTTGCCAAGTGTGTCGGTGTTATGAAGAGATTTAGTCATTTATTTAATCACAAGGTTTTGCTTATGCTGTATCATTCACTTATTATGCCATATCTAAATTATTGTGTTGAGGTCTGGGGAAACTGTTATCGGACAAATTTACTACCTCTGGTTATGCTTCAAAAAAGAGCCATTAGAATTGCCAATAAGGTCAGATATAACGAACATACTAACCCACTATTTCTGAAATCATCTGCTTTGAAATTAATGGACTTGGTAAACTACAAAACTGCTCAAATTATGTTCAAGGCATCAAAGAACGCTCTTCCAGGCAACATTCAAAACTTATTTCAGGATAGAGAAGGCCATCATAAGTACAACCTTAGAGGAAATTATAAACTATATCATAAAAGTGTAAGAACTACTTTAAAAATCATGTGTGTTTCGGTGTGTGGAGTAATCTTATGGAACGGTTTGGAGGAGGAGGTTAAAACTAGTAAAAGTTTAAACCAGTTTAAAAGGAAGTTTAAAAAAGGAGTGATGAAGATGTATCTGGATGAGAGTGAAGGTGGGGGAGAGGGTGGAGGAGGGTGGAGGAGGGTGGGGTAGGGGTTATAGAGAGTGTCTGGGCCTGTGTTTGTTTATTGTGTGTGGATCGTCTTTGGTATTGATAAGAATGGTATGGTTTTCTCTCTCTCTCTCTCTTTCTCACCCTCTCCCCCACCCCCTCTCTGTCTCTGCCCCCTCTCTCTCTCTCTCTCTCTCTGCCGTCGGGGTCTGTGGTGCGGCTCGTCCTTCTCCTGCTGCTCCCACCCCCGCTGTGAGACGACGCGTGGCGTTCCCGGTCCGCGCGCGAGTCTTCCCGGCCCAGTGCAAGCTATAATTATGTAAATTGCATTCAATGGCATCAGCAATAGCTCAGACGCAATGGATGTGTCAACAAGGTGTCCACAATCACCGCGAGAATTTGCTAATTAAAAATGGCATCGCTTCGCTTCTCCACGGCTCAACAGACGCATGTGGTAGAGATAAAAATACTCTTAGGCTCTGTTTGTGTGTGTGTGTGTGTGTGTGTGTGTGTATATTGTATCTGCTGAAAAGATAATCTTCGCAGTGAAATAGGATTTCTTTCTTTCCCCCCTCCTTTGCTCTAAGCATAAAGAGCGTGAGCTGGCCTTTCAGCTCGCCGGAGGACTATTAAAGCGGTGTACGTTGTTGACATTGCTCGGGAACTGTGTGTAATAAAAGTGTCCAGACTTCACGCAGATCTTTCAGATCTTTCAACATCTGCAAAACCATGCTGCAGATGTTCTATCACTCTGTGGTGGCCAGCGTCATCTTCTACGCTGTTGTGTGCTGGGGCAGCAGGGTGAAGGCAGCCGACGCCATCAGACTCAATAAGCTCATCAGGAAAGCGGGTTTTGTCCTGGGAGTGGAATTGGAGTCTTTGGTAGATGTCTCGGAGAGGAGGATGCTGAGTAAACTACTCAGTATCATGGACAACACCTCCCATCCCCTTCACGCCACACTGGAGTCATACCAGAGCACCTTCAGCCGCAGACTGAGATTACCGAGGTGCACCACAGAACGCCACAGGAGGTCCTTTCTGCCTGTGGCCATCAAACTCTATAACTCCTCCCCCCTCTGTGGCCATCAAACTATAACTCCTCCCCCCTCTGTGGGAAGGACAGTTGAAATACAAGACAATGAACACTGAGCAATATCATGTGCAATATTACCTTTCAACATCATGTGGATTTTTCCTCAGTATTACGTGCAATATTAATATTACTGTCCAACATCATGTGCAATACTCTATCGTGCTATATTATTATTATTATTATTATCATGTTGTCTATAAATATTATCTATAACACTACCTCTCATCTCCTCTCATCATCATGTGCAATATTCTTAATGTCATGTCGAATACATTACCTTTCAACATTTTGTGCAATATTCTTAATATATATTCTTAATATTCTTTCTATCTGGTGCAATACGTCCCCTAACCATTATTATTATCACAGTATTACACTTCAACTATGGCAAATTGTTTTCGCATCAGAATATCTTATCTTGCCTATACAGTGTAATCCGCTTATAGTGATCACGGATATAGTGATCAACCGCTTATATGGATCAAAAAGCCTGGGACAGAATCGTTCCTATACAAACACTGTTTAAATAATTCACTTCAACGGCGGCTCGCGCGTGCACGTCTTCAACGGCGGCTCGCGCGCGCACGTCTTCAATGGCTGGTGAGCGCTGGTGCTGCAGCACATTGCACACCATGTCGGGTAAAAGAAAGTCACTTTCTCTGAACGCTACACAGTGCAATGCTGTAATTTAATTAGCTATTTGAATCGCGTTTCAAACAGCTGTACTGTAACGTTAATGCACGTACTGTACAGTATTTTTCAGTTAACTTGCTGTAATAAAATCCAGTAAATAGCAAAGCTGTCAGTTTCATTACTTTATACATGTATTAATGTATTATATATACAAATGTCAATTGGATGGTAATCTGCATAAAAAATAAAGAAAATTAGAACATTTCGGTTATAGTAATCAACCGCTTATAGTGATCAATTTGACCCGGACAAACGTGATCACTATAAGCGGATTACACTGTATATTTTTATATTTGACATTGTACATTAGTAAATCTGTTAGTTCAGTTTATTTTTATTATTCTGTTGATTTCCATATTGTTTTATTGTACTGTATTGCTATGCAACCTGGCACAATAATTTCCTTCGGGATTAATACAGTTCTATCTTATCTCTTATTAACCACAATGGCAGTGTAATTTTCAACTTTTTATCAGACATTATATTCTATTCAGACTATTCTCAAATAGAAGTAGACATTACGAAACCACTATTGGCTCATCAAAGTGGTGAGCGACAGATGTGTGAAAATGGCAGGCAACAAGCTGCTTTGTTTCATGACTATCATAACAATGGTTTGTATATACAGCCGCAGTCCCAGGTCCTCCGGTTTCCCTTTTAGAACAAAGATTGACTACCGCCACCTGCTGGTGTGGAGAGTTATTTCCTGTCACGCAGGCGCAGAACGTACAGTGTGTGCTCGTCGGCAGTTCGTTGGCTATAGTCCTTGCTTTTTGGGCGAACCACAGCCGCTGCTCGTCCTTTGACGTGGGTTTGGAGTGTCAGGTCCTTCAGAGAGTCTCCCCCTCTCGTCGTGCCCGCTGATTTTGGCGCCGCCCCAGACAGAGAGTCTATTCTGTCTTGATTTTGATTGGCTATCTGTCTCAGACAGTCTGAGGCAGATGAGCCAATCAACTGAGCCAAACTGTAGTAGGCCTGGCCCCACTTCATGTCATCAAATGTGTGTGATCTGCATTGAACAGTGAGCGGGCCTAGTCGGTATTTTCCCAAGTGCAAGCATTGTGGGAGAGCCTCACATTCACGCCACGCCAGGTTAAGTCAGCCATCAAGCATACCATCTGCTCTGTGTCCTTGGAGGAGCCCCAAAGTGTGGCAGGAGATCTACACACATTTTTGAATGGTTACGGGGAGCAGGTTTGTGGACACAAAACATCACACGAGATGAAGTTCCTTCCTCTTCTCTTCTCCCCCACTCCAGAATCCCTTTGAACCCTCGAGACAATTTATTCACCGCAAGCGCCATTTTAGATTAGACATTCTCTGCGCCCACGGTGCTAAATATAATGAAATTGAACATAAGTTGTTTTTCTGTGTGCGCGTGTGTGCGTGCGTGTGTGCGTGTGATGTCTTTAACGTACAATTCTGTCAAAAACAAAGATTGTTCACCATTATTGGGGTGTTGGTGGTGCTGGTGGTGGTGGTGCTGGTGGAGGTGGTGGTGTTGGAGGAGGGGAGGAGGGAAGAGGGTTGGACAACGGCAATCGCATCAATCCAATATGAGCACAGCGGTCCAAGGACCATCTGAGTGAAGCAATAGATTACTCTTCAGAGGAGAGGAGGAGGAGAGGGGGAGAGAGACGAAAAAAGTGGGGAAACAAAATCCTCTCAATTGGAGCACATCATTCTTCCATCCAGCCATCCATTTTCGTCCGCTTATCCGGGGTCGGGTTGCGGTGGTAACCGGCTAAGCAGGGCCCCCCAGGCTTCCTTCTCCCCAGCCACACTCTAGTACATCATTCTTAACACGGCCAAATAGAAAATACTGATGAATATGAAATGGTCGCCTTTGTCATCCTTTCAGCAAACACATGAAATGAGCAGAGCCAATTAGACGGAGTGAGCACCGCATCACCAGGAACGTTTGGAATGTTCCCACAACAACACAAGCACATTTTTGATGTTTTTTTTTTTGTTTTTTTTGCGCCCGGAGCATAAATTTGCCATTTGCCGTTTTCATGCAGTGATAAACGGTAAACACCGGAATCCAATAACTGTCAGGCAGAACATTAAACGGAGTTGACATCTCTTAAAAGGTATGGCCATGAAATATTCACTGAATCTTTTTGAAGGGTCCTTATGCGGAAATGTGAGGCATTTTCTCACTTCTCTCTCCGTGTGTGTGTGTTGATCAGTAGTGAAGCGGTGAAGACAGTTTTAGTTTTAACTTTAGCTTGATTGACCTTTGAGCATTATCACAGGTTCAAAAAGACAATTGTGATTAAAAACACTGAATTATTTTGCTGTTACAATGAAACATCAATACTACAGTACATCAATACTCTTCACAATAGACAAAACATTTTAAATGTTGTCGTTTTAGTAAAGATGTTCTCTGCTGCATGCTAACTTGCGGTCTATGTATATTGTGACACACTCAAGGGGGTGACGAGTGTTCACGATAACTTCAAGTTCCACACCAGGGTTTCAATGAAATATAACTTTTATATACTGTAATGGGGAGGGAAAGTTTAGGGTTAATATCAGTGCCAAGTCCATAATCCAATCGATTCGTCGTAGTCCATAAGCAGGGGGTATCACACCGGGAAGAAGTCTCATACAGATCAGGGCGAGGGTCATACACAAGACGGGTTCTCAGCCGTTCGACGTGTAAAGGCATACAGCCACTTCTTTTACTTCTGCAGAACTCACACGGCGCCTCTGCCCAGGTCCTCTCCTATTTATGTCCTGACTGCAGGGCGTTGATTGGCTGCCGCCGAGTTCCTTTAACAAGGCGCAGGTTTCTCCAATAAGGCTGATTGCCGGTCTCGGCGGCCGTGTCTCACGGGCTCCCTCTAGGGGCCGAAGTGGGAATGCCGGTCTAGGCGGCTGTGTCTGCCTGGCTCCCTCTGGGGGCCGAAGTGGGAATGCCGGGACTGCATAATGCTTCCATAACTCTCCTCTTATGCTCCTCGGTGGCCGGCTGCCACAATATATACTGTATATATACGGTACATTATATACACACGACTATGACACTGTACATCTACCTGTGGTTGACCTGGATGCCTTCCTGCGTTCATCTTGAAGCAAGCGCTGACAGGAATACTTCATCTGCCGTTCCATGTCATTCGGTCTTCATGACTGATTCTGTGACCCGTGAGTGCGGGGCCCTCTGGCCGTGGGGCGCCCCCCTTTCTCTCTTGTGCTGTCTGGATCAGGAATTCACAGCTCACTCGCTCGCTCACTCACTCCCCTGGCATGGATGGTGGCAATCTCTCGATGCCAGCGTTGACGGTGAGAGGAAACGCATTATGAGCGATGAAGAATTTATTTGAGATGTCTCGAGGTGTGGAGGAGGAGGAGTAGGAGCAGGAGGAGGAGGAGGAGGAGAGTTCCTTCACGAACAGGAAGAAACTCCAAAGGATTGTGATTGAAAAAACACAAAAACAGAACGGGCGGGGGCACGGATTCCGGCGGCACTTCCATCAGGCTAATTAGAGGAAATTATGTTCTATTAAAAACAAGTCGTTAATCTAATGGTGTCACATTTTAATTGGACTATTTTGTCATTTTTAACAACCATACATAGCTATTAGCCAGACTAGTTTTTCATTTTAATATTCGCCCGCTTCCTGGTTAATTGTAGCCGCGGCAAATGTAGCACCCCAAATGTTTACTGGACTAGCGTCTGGGGACTCTGGGGATGGCAGGTTAGAGGGGCGAGAGACATTGGGGTTTTGCAAGAGAAGGCTGCGGTCAGGCAGATGATTGCACATAGCATAGCTGTCACGTGGTGAGCAGGAGGACCCAAGCGCAAGACCCAGACTCGGAGTTATGCAGTACTTTTAGTGTTTATTGAGAATACATACAGAGAGGGAACGGGAGTGAAGCCAGCGGGTGGCGAGCGCAGCAGGCAGATGCGGGAACCGGCAGGCAGGGAGAGATGGGCAGACGGGTAGGCAGGGAGATCGACTGGCTGGCGATGGTGAAGTCCATACGGGGGAGCATTAACGACGAGTATTAACAACAATGATCCGACAACCAGTGGGTGGAAAGCCGGGGTTCTTATACTGTCACTGATTGTCGATTGACGGCAGCCGCGAGCGCAGCGCAGGTGCCGCTAATGATGCAGGGGCGGCACCGGAGCCCGGAGCCACGCCCACCAACCCCGGGAGCCCGGAGACACGGTCGAGACCGTGACAATAGCAACCTTAGCTTAAAGGACACCACTACCGACCTGGGTGATTAAACCCAGATCGTAACTGTCACTTCCAGCTTCACTAAAACATGTAATTAAATATATTAGAATATGATTACTTTGTTGTAGGCACACATGTAGACAAACTTTCATCTTTTTTATATGCGTTGTCATTCACTATGGAGTTTGTGGGCAAGAACAACTGTGAATCACCATATAAGTATTTCTCAAAATATCTTTGACCAAAGTCTTACTGCTATATGCAATATTCTCAATATTCTCAATATCATGTGCAATATTACTTTTCAATACCATTGCCAACTTTTCTATTCTAGATAACTTATTTTTTACTAAATGTGTCTTAGATTTACTGTTATTCTATTAGGCGTATACACTGTACATGTATTATTCTATTGTTTTTATTCTTATTTTGTTGTTACTTTTGAGCAACCTCTGGCACAAGAATTTCCTTTGGGATTAATAAAGTTGTATATTATCTTATCATATCTTATCTTATTGTTTATGTCCGTCAAAGGCCTCCATTGTTCCCGCGCACGTCGGGACAGCAGCACATGCCAAAAGTAGCTCCCGCCCCCACCGCCCCACACCACAGATATATATATATATATGTATATATATGTATATATATATATATATACTGTATATATATATATACCCCCTCACTCCCTCCTTTTCATAGTGCACAGATACACACTGTGAGCTTTTTATGAAGGGGGATTTCATGTCGATGTCAAGCACGATGTCAACCTCTGAGTGTTACTGCCATACCAATGCACTCAGACAATTTTAATAATCTATAATGTAAAGGCTGTCAGAACAACACGCACACAGATACACACACAGATACACACACACAAACACGCACATACTGTCACTGTGACAAGAGCAGGTTTAGACCTGCATCCACCCAGCAACAATCGTTTTAATTACCTAATTAATTTCTAGTCATGTTCTAGTCATCATATTTATACCATATTTTCTAGTCCCTTTGTTGTGGCACGTACTAGCTGTTGTTGGCGTCAATGTAATCGTAACACCATTGACAAGACCCACCAACATACCTTTGAATGTTGAATTAGGAAACAAAGTTAAAATATTAAACGCAAAAACTGTCAAAAAAACTGTATATTCTAAACAAGGCTTGTCTACACCGCAAGATGCTGATCTTTCTCCGAACCAACACGCTACCACAGCAACAAAGCACAAACCATCCCAACTCCAGGTTTCCTAACTACCACTTCTACTATTGCATTGTCTAACCTATCCGGTAATGTGCGGGATGAGCGCAGCAAATAAATATATGGTATGTTCCTAATTTTTTAGATACTATTATATAAGGTTATGTCGAGGCGTCAAACGCTGCATATATATTCACGCAACCGCCACAGAGACAAACCACTCATGCTGACACCTGGGAGACCCATTCCCGAGTTGTACAGTTTATTCGGTTAACACATATAGGGCCCCTATTTCAGTCATAATCAGATCTATAAGTCCGTTTCCTTATCGAGCCTGGGTTCCTTAGTGTTGTGTCCATCTTCGCTATCTGCATTGCCAGCGAGCCGCCCACCAGAAGAACGTGTCAATTACAATGGGTAAACCACACCAGTATATACTCGGGCACTTTGAATGTACAATAGAAGCTAAGTAAAAAAGACGGTGAGGGTAATGAACAGTAAGTATACTATTTGTCCTTTCTCCTCTACAATCACTCTTCGAACAGTCCATCAGCGACCACTTGAGACATTATACCTGCACAAACTGCATTTCGCCGGCATACTTAAGAGCAGAATCACCCTCTGCCCCAGGAAGACGGTTATCCTCTAATGCTATCACAGATGGCTTATTTTTTGTAAAACAAAGCATTGACCAAATCCAGATCAGTGCAGTATACATCAAGTCAATCCAATTCATAAATCTTCCTGAATTGACATGCAACAGGAACATATGTTTCCAATAAAGCTATACATGGAGTGTTATGTGTTCTGTGAAATCATGACAACAAACGCCAAGGAAATGTCATGCTTGGGAGAGGGACATGATCGGTGGAGCTTTGTGAGCCAATGCGGTTGTTTTTGAAGAACGCAGCTTTTACAATAATGACAAATGTCTTTCATGTTGGCTGGAATTAATGATCTGCTGTGTGACGTGAGCTGTCTAACATCTCTGACAAGTTGTCTGCTTCACAACACACATTCTTTTGTTTTTGGTATTTTAATGGGAACGTCTTTAGCGCCAAAAAACTTTTGTTTGTCCCTTGAATTTCCCCCCTTTTTCCAAGAATCAAGCATAACTTGAGCGCTGCAAGGGCTTGTGGATATGGAATGTCATGCTTCCATATCCACATGGGATTCCATGCTATTGTCTTCGCTGAGTCCGCAACCGTCTGCTCTTTACAGTGCTTTGGAGTTTGAAAAGTTGTGGTTTGGTCAAATCCTCAAAGGCCACAAATCCCATGACATTGCAGAAAATATGGTGGTTATTCACATGTAATGTCTATTCAGGTCATTGGCTAACAGCAGCACTGTTTAAATCTAAAACAGCAGCTTTTTGAAATATGCATTTTCCTCATATCTGACCTTTCAGCATAATACCTCATATCCCTCATCACCCATGTGTGTATAATATAACATCTTTTGTTATTATTGTTACTAACGGAAAACACATTGAGACAAGTTTCAGAAACCTAATATTAGTCAGTATATCATTGTGTAGTAACAGCACACAGCAACACCTTGCGTATGGAAAACAATAACATTTTACGGCCCAGCAGTTGATGGAAATTTGGCTTTAAATGCCCTGCACTGCAGATAGAGGTGAGAGGGAGGGAGGGAGAGAGAGAGAGAGAGAGAGAGAGAGAGAGAGAGAGAGAGAGAGAGAGAGGTGAGAGGGAGGGAGAGAAGGAGAGACAGAGAGAGAGAGAGAGAGAGAGAGAGAGGGGAGCACAGGTGTTTGCCTTCTGTCTGTGGTACCTTCACATCTCCCAAACTGACACAGCTGTGTAGGATAATCCATGATAGGAAGAAAGCCAGGGCAGAATAGAGGGCAGCCACGACAATACATATATACAATACATACAATATGTACAATATTAAATAGTAAAAGTAGAATGAAGGGTACTGTGTACTTTACTTCAGTCAGTCCTTTTAAGGAACTTTTTTTGTGCTACATTGTACTACTGTGACGGCCCCTGCTTGCCTGTTCTCTTTGGAGGTGGAGCTACCTAATTGGCTGATTGTCCAGATCAGGAGCACCTGGGTCCAGTGCTCCACAGGATAAAAGCCCTCAGCCTTCATTGCCTGCTCTCTCTTCCTGCTGCTGCCTGCACCTTTTGTTTGGTTGACTCTGTTGGTATCTTTTTACTATACAAATGGATGGATGGATGGATGGAAACACAGCATGCTTGAAGTGGTGGCCGCCAAACACACATGCAGGGAGGGTGGCCTGTTGAAATTAAGTCTCAGCCAGGAGCAGTGGGCAGCCGTTCTCGACAGCGCCCGGGGACCATCAACTCCAGATCTTGCGTCCACGTCTTGGTCAGGGACGGGACAGGAGAAGCGATTCTTCGCATGTTTTTAATTGGGGTTCTTACTGTGGAAGGAGACCCCACAGAGCACAGGGAGAACATGCAAACTCCACACAGAAAGGCCGCGAGAACTCACCTGGGCACCCCAGAATCAATGCTTGCGGTGCATTATTCAGTGGTTGTGGAGGATAAACGTCTCAAAGAAAGTATCGGAGCTGCTGTGAAGTTAAATTTGGTGGAGAGGGGAGTTATAAAAGCAGACCCAGGGGAGTCTTCTCCAGTTTCCACTACTATGCCTGTCCCGATGCAGGGGTTTACTTTTGAGCAGCAAAAAGAACTGTTGTTGATGCAAATGGAGCATGACAAATATAAATATGAATTAGAAGTTAAGCAGATTGAATTAGAGGTGATGCACCAGCAGTCGGAACGGGCTAAGTTGGACCTTGAGAGATATCGTTTGTCTCAGGGCAAAGAGGACAGGGGGTCTGGTGTGCGTCCCTTTGACATTAATAACCTGCGGTTATTGCCTCAATTTAATGAGGGACCCAGATTCTTTTTTTGTGTTTCCAGGGCTAGGAGCTGGTCTGATGCAGACTGTGCTCTGATGCTCCAGTGCGTCCTCACTGGGAAAGCACAGGGGGCGTATTCATGCTTGAGCCTAGTAGATAGCTCTAGCTATGCTAAAATAAAGTCGTCTGTGCTCAAAGCTTATGAGCTTGTGCCAGAGGCGTATCGACAGCGTTTTAGATCTTGGGAGAAGAGAAATGGTCAGACGTATGTGGAGTTTGCCAGAGATCTGACTAACCACTTTAAACGCTGGTTAACTTCACGGGATGTTACCACTTTTGACGAATTGTGTGACTTGGTTATTTTGGAACAGTTTAAAAACACGCTTCCGGGCCGGATTGCGACGTACATTAGTGAAAAGGAAGTCACTACGGCTGCTGTGTCGGCAGATGAATTTGTGCTGCTCCATAAGAGCAGTTTTGGAGAGCGCACTGCGGCGCGCAATGATTCTGGCTGGAGAGGAAATAATTCTAGCACTGCTTCCTTTTGAACAGACGCGGCCTGGGAAACTGGGTTCGTTTAAGTTTGATCCTATATCAAGAGGTGGCTCGGACAAGAGTAAAGCTTGTCACTATTGTCATGAGACTGGTCATTGGAAGGCGGAGTGTCCGGTGTTGCAGACCAGAAACAAAGGGGTGAGGGGTAATGTTAAGCCTGCGGCGGCTGTTGCGCCTGTTGGTCCCGGCTGTTTGTCTGAGGAGATGCCCTCTATCTCTTCCGAGCCTAATGTTTTGACTGCATATGCTCCTTTCATCAGGGATGGTTTTGTGTCTCTGGTAGGTGGTGACGCGGAGGTCCCGATAATCTTGAGATACGGGGGCCTATGACTCTTACATAGTGGACTCTGTGCTCCCTTTATCAGTAGAGACTGACACCGGTGACCGTATCCTCAGTCGGGAAATGGGTCCGGCGTTGTCCGTTGAGGGGATTAATTTTATTTTGGGCAATGGCTTAGCTGGTAGCCGTGTTTGGGGTGATGCTCCTCCATCTCCTGTGGTTGCACCCGGTCCAGTTGCCACTGTTTCGGACGAGCGCTCTAGTGGGTTGCCTGAGGGTTTTCCTGCCTGTGTGGTCACACGTGCAATGGGCAGGGCTGAGTCGGGGGCGTTGCCTGACGAGAGGGCTGGTGGCGTTGATTTGGGGGTGCCTTCCCTGTCTGATTTTCTGCTGTCAGTGTCACAAGGTGAGCTGTTGCAGGAGCAGCAGAGTGACTTTTCCTTAAAAGACATATTTGACCGGGTTTCCTCTACGGTTGTGATACAGTGCGGCTAGTGGCTATTTTCTGCAGAATGGCTTGTTTAGGAAATGGGTTGCTTTGGGTGAGGCGCGCTCACGCAAAATATTCTTCGGCAGAATCGGCACAACAAGGTAATTTTTACGGTCACGGATGTTTCAGACGTTGCCAGTCGTCAGTGTTTTAGACATTGGCTAGACTAGCTGACAGGAAGTCAGATGTGGGGAGAAGCCTGCCATTGGTCGGAATTCATTTTTGTCGGAATTCTCCTCCTCCACTTCCGATATCTCGTTGGCGTGTTACCGTTTTTTACATGAAACATCAACAACAACAACATCAATCACACCCCCGTATCCCAGAATGATAATGGGTTCTGCCAGACCTTTCTCCAGTTGGGATAATGTAAGTCTGACCACTGCGAGATGAGCAGTTGTCAATCCTATTTTGTTTATCTGTTGTTTTGACCTTTGAATAGTGCAGTTAACATCACCTTCCACTTAATGTAGCGTCTTCTTTGAACGACTAAAAGCTGCTGAGAGGCTGAGACGGGGAGCAATCAACAGATGTATGCCGGGCCTGGTTCAATAATCCAGTTCCACTTCAGGATATGTGTTTAAAGGTTTATTGTCCACTTCAAAATAAGGGAAGAAAACTGAATCCAGTACATGAAATTAATATGTGCAAAGGTGAATGTGGACACTGAAATTTGCGGTCAACAGAAAATATGACAACCCAAAACTCAGTCTCTCTCTCTACCCATCCGCCATGCAGGTGAACAGATTATTATTGCCGGTCGAACCCATGTGACATACCTTACACAACAACAGGTGGGACGAGCAATAAACAAACACAATATAAATATATACATGTCTCCGACGCTTAATATCACCATGACTGCAGGTTCAGGATTGAGCATCCCAAACGGAAATGGGGTCGATATTATTCGAAGTGCCTTGGTCAATATGTTGGTCAACAAGTCTGCTATCATCTCCTTTAAATACGCCCCCCACCCCCCCCACTGTAAATACTGTAAATAGAGACTGTAAATAGTGTGGATATTCTGATTCTGATCCCTGATATTTATATTGTTCTGTTGAACACATTCCGCTGGGCATCGGCACTTTTTTATTTCACTGCATATCCTGTATGTGAATGTGACGAATTAATCTCCTTGAATCTTGAATCTCTCAAGTTCTCTGGAACCGTTGTGACGGCCCCTGCTTGCCTGTTCTCTTTGGAGGTAGAGCTACCTAATTGGCTGATTGTCCAGATCAGGAGCACCTGGGTCCAGTGCTCCACAGGATAAAAGCCCTCAGCCTTCAATGGCGCTGTCCGATATAGGGTACTTTTCCCTCTAGTGAGCTGCTATGGGTGTGGTTTGGAGAGAGGCTCCGCCCAGGATCTGCCCAACTTCACCAGTGAGAGGCCTTTTGAGCGGCTCAGTAAGTCCCTGAAGCAGGGCTAGTACTTTTCTGGGCCGCTCGTAGCTACTCGACGCTGATTGGATACGGTTGAGGCGGGGTATGACGTGGGTAGAACTCGACACAACATATAAACAGCGATATAAAACAAGCAGACGGAGACAAGCAGATCGATCTAGAACGATAAAGCAAAGCAAAGTACAGTAAAGTTAAGTTGTAAGACGTAAGACGATGGATACAAGTGTAAGGAAGACCGCGTCTGTCAGTTTTAAGCGTTGCGTCACTGACATCACGTGTCGCGGAACTAATTACGTCACATTTGAACTCCGTGGGTAAGCCTCTCGAAGGTCCCTGCAGTGGGTACGGGACGCCAAGGGGAGCTAATGCGTGGGCGTAGCCAAAAAAAAGACATATTTGACCGGGTTTCCTCTACGGCTGTGATACACAGTGCGGCTAGTGGCTATTTTCTGCAGAATGGCTTGTTGTTTAGGAAATGGGTTGCTTTGGGTGAGGACTCTGTGGGCGATGCTGTTTTCCAGGTGGTGCCGGTTAAATTTCGTCCCCTGGTTCTAAAATTGGCCCATGATGAAGGTGGACACTTCGGTGTTAGAAAAACATACCTCAGTAAAAAAATGTTGGCCACGTGTAAAGCGGGACGTTGCGGTACATATTAAATCTTGTCATGTCTGCCAGTTAACAGGGAAGCCGAACCAGTGTATTAAACCTGCTCCGCTGCAGCCAATTCCTGCGGTGAGCGAGCCGTTTCAGCATCTCATTGTGGACTGTGTGGGTCCTTTGCCGTGCTCAAAGTCTGGCTGTAAGTATCTTCTTAGTCATGTGCCAAAGCACCAGGTACCCTGCTGCGTACCCGCTGAGATCGATAACTACTAAATCTGTGGTAAAGGCGTTGACTCAGTTTATTTCACTCAAGGGTCGAACCTTTCTTCGCATATGTTTAGCCAGGTGTTAAAGCTCTTGCGCATTAAACACAATCAGTCATCGGCTTACCATGCGCAAAGTCAAGGCACATTGGAAAGGTTCCACCAGACTCTGAACTCTCTTCTGCGGGCATATTGCACCGAGCTGGATAGAGACTGGGAGGAGGGTCTTCCATGGCTGATGTTGGCTGCAAGGGAGGCTGTGCAAGAGAGTACGGGCTTCAGCCCGAACAAGCTGGTTTTTGGACACACGGTGCGGGGGCCCTTGACAGTGCTGAAGGATAGCTGGGTGAATGCTGAACCGCCTAAAAATCTAGTTGATTTTGTAAATGGGTTTAGACACCGCTTGTTTGTAGCAGGTTGTATGGCAAAAGACAAGTTGAAATTGTCTCAAGCTAGGATGAAAAGAGTTTATGATCGACGTATGGCACGCCAGGAGTTTAGTCCGGGAGATCAAGTCCTCGCTCTCACGCCGAGTGTCAGTTCGCCATTTCAGGCCAGGTACTCCGGCCCGTACAATGTCACCGAGAAGATCTCAGATTTGAATTATTTAATCGCAACACCTGGACGGAGAAAATCCGCCCAACTCTGTCACGTTAATCTTTTAAAACCTTATTATAGGCGTGATCCTGACCCATGTCAGGATGTTGACGAGGTGCGCCCTGCTCTTGCTAGTGGTTCGGTGTCTGTGACACAGGACGGAGATGGGGTGCCGGAGCCAGATGAGTCTGTTATATGGTCGGTTGAAAAATTCTGAGTCGCTCGGTAACTTGGACAAGCTGTCACTTATCTGAGCCTAAGCGTAGTGAACTGGCTGTCTTGATACGGAAATATCATACGTTTGTTTGGCGACACACCTTCTCGGACAGATTGGATTGTGCATGAAATTGATGTCGGCGACGCACGGCCAATTAAACAGCGTTTCTATCGTATGTCACCTGTGAAACTCAAATATCTGGACGCTGAAATTGGTTACATGCTTGAAAATAACATTGCGGTGCCATCTTCTTCCAGCTGGGCTTCTCCTTGTATTCTGGTGCCGAAGGCAGACAACACACCGAGGTTCTGCACAGACCTGAGAAAAGTAAATTCGGTCACAAAACCAGACTCTTTTCCACTGCCAAGAATGGATGATTGTATCGATCAGGTCGGGTCCGCCAAGTTTGTAAGTAAATTTGACTTGCTTAAAGGATATTGGCAGGTGCCGCTGTCTGCACGCGCTCAGGAGATAGCTGCGTTTGTTACGCCGGCCGGTCTTTATTCTTATACGGTCATGCCGTTCGGATTACGAAACGCGCCAGCGACATTCCAGCGCCTGATGAATCAGGTCGTGTCAGGGCTGGAAGGCTGTTCCGTTTATCTGGATGACCTGGTAATTTATAGCGACACATGGCACTCTCACCTTCAGCGTATCCGTGCACTGTTAGAGCGGCTGGTGGAGGCGCAACTTACCATCAATCTCGCAAAATGTCAGTTTGCTACGGCGACAGTGACATATCTTGGCCGGGTAGTGGGGCAAGGCTCTGTGGCTCCAGTCCAGGCTAAGGTGATGGCCGTTGAGAAGTATCCACAGCCGACAACCAAAAAAGAGCTCCAGCGGTTTTTAGGGTTAGTGGGGTATTATAGGAGTTTTTGTAAGAACTTTTCTTCTGTTGTGTGCCCTCTGACTGAACTGTTGAAGGCCAAGGCGAAATTCATCTGGTCGTCGGAATGCCAGCAAGCTTTTGATGAGGTAAAGGCTTTGCTATGCTCTTGTCCTGTGTTGGCAGCTCCCCGTTTCGATCGGGCATTCACGCTCCAGACGGATGCCAGCCAGGTTGGAGCAGGTGCCGTCTTGCTGCAGGGGGATGACCAGGGTGTGGTGAGGCCTGTTAGCTTCTTTTCGAAGAAGTTTAACTGTTACCAGATTAACTATTCGGTAATAGAAAAGGAAGCGTTGGCCCTCATTTGGGCGTTGCAACATTTTGAGGTGTATGTAGGGTCGGGACTAGCGCCTCTTGTAGTCTACACTGACCATAACCCCCTGACCTTTTTACAGTCCCTCAGATGTCCCAATCAGAGACTGGTGAGATGGTCTCTGTTTTTGCAGGCCTATGCCCTTGACATTAGGCATATTAGAGGAATAGACAATGTCATAGCAGATGCTCTGAAGTTTTTGCCTTCGAATTTAATACATTATTTCATGCTGCTTTTTGACTTGCTCTTGCCATGCCTGTTTCTCTTACTCAGGTACCGGGGTTGCTGAGGATGGGTGGCTGTAAGCTGTAGGCCGACGGCAGCATGGAGGGGTTGTGTATATATGTTATCTTGATTCCATTATAATTTTTTGAGTAATTAAAATGTTGTGTTTATCGGTGGGTTGTAGGAAGCCAGTGGTTCCCCCTGGAACACCGACTTTATGGGTGGGGGTGTGACGGCCCCTGCTTGCCTGTTCTCTTTGGAGGTAGAGCTACCTAATTGGCTGATTGTCCAGATCAGGAGCACCTGGGTCCAGTGCTCCACAGGATAAAAGCCCTCAGCCTTCATTGCCTGGTCTCTCTTCCTGCCGCAGCCTGCACCTTTTTTTTGGTTGAATCTGTTGGTATCTTTTTACTATACAACACCCCACAGGGTTATGACAGTGGAGATACATTAAAGTTTTGCTCACTTCCTATACATCGCAGAAGATGAAATGCCAACATGGATTGACCTCTGTCTCACAAAAGGCATGACTAGAAATGACAATCATGATTTTAGAATGACAGCATGAAGAGTAATGAGCAAAAACATGTTTTCTTCTTATTATAGCGCCCTGAGTGGTTTAATTGCGCAATTTTCTCTGGACTCCCTTTGGGTGGAGTTTTGAGTAAGTCCACCAAGTTTGGTGTTGATCATAGACTGTAAAATGGTGCCGATACATCACAGCGTTGCTGACATATGGGCTCACATCCATTTTTAAATGACTGCATCACTAAATATCATCTAATAATGTAATAAGTTATATATTACTCTGACATGGGCCATTCTGCCTAATGAGTACTTTTAGTCTTGCTGACTTAAGTATTTTGATGCTCATACTTTGAGCATATGCTTTTAAGACATAGAATTCCTGCTTTATCTGTATATTTATTTAGAAAACAAATTGCCATAGTTTGGTGAAGTGAGGTGAATGGAGACACCATTGTGTGTGTGTGTGTGTGTGTGTGTGTGTGTGTGTGTGTGTGTGTGTGTGTGTGTGTGTGTGTGTTGGAGGGAATGTCTCCAGAGGACTGAGCTCATGGTCCCCCAAGCCACCAGTGAGGTGAGGAAGAGCCAGCGGGAGGGACTGAAGACTGGGCCAACGTCAGGGGGCAGGACACCATAGAGACCTGCTGGGATCCAAGGGGCTGGAAGGACATTCCAGCTGTGCTGCTAGGAGAACCGACAGAGAGCTGAGCTCTGGAGAAACATGTGCTGAGCTTGGAGGATTGACACTGAAGAACCGGGAAGAATCATCGGCTGAACACACGACAACATTCAGTTGGATCAATTGAGTTGTTTATTACCATTATGCTTTATTAACAAATACAACAGAAACATGTCTACAATAAACAGAAGGACTAAGATAATAGAAGTAGCAGACATTATGAATCATAAGCAGGTGAGCACATATCTCTAATAACTGAACGTGTTCTGCTGCCGTGTTGTTCCACACACAACACAAGGAATCAATATTCACTTTAAAGTCGTTCACAACATGAACATCATTAGCTTTTCACACAGACCACTTGCATTATGAATATAATATTACATCTGATTTAAATCAGGTTCCATAGTAGGCTTAGGAAAATAAAAACTGATATACAAGCACTTATTACAAAAAATAATGCATTGAAAATATTTGATATCTGATTTACCATCAATCAGTATTAAAAACACATTTAAAATGACATTTAAAATTAAAAATGTAATCTTGATTAAAAAAAACCTGCTGAGTGAATCTCTTAAAGATCTTAAAAGTCACTTCCTTTCATGATTCATCATAGAAAATATATTTCTAGACATGTATGTGTGTGTGTGTGTGTGTGGTGTGTGTGTGTTTACTGCTACAACCGACACAGAGTCAATGAGTCACCATACCTCCAGAACCCAAACCCAGGGTGGAGGTCCTCCTGGGTGGATGTCAGCTGGAAGGTGTGGATGTGTGTCAGTGTGTCTCTCTCTACCTCTCTCTCTGTCTCTCTACCTCTCTCTCTCTGTTTCTCTCTCTCTGTCTCTCTCTCTTTCTTGCTCTCTCTCTCTGTCTCTACCTCTCTGTCTCTCTACCTCCCTCTCTCTCTCTCTCTCTCTCTCTCTCTCTCTCTCTCTCTGCCTCTCTCTCTCTGTCTCTCTCTACCTCTCTCTGTCTCTCTACATCTCTCTCTGTCTCTCTCTACCTCTCTCTCTCTCTATCTCTCTCTCTCTACCTCTCTCACTCTGTCTCTCTGTCTCTCTACCTCTCTCTCTCACACTTAGCACTGCTACCAGCACTAGCTCCAGCAGTAACAACTTATCACAGGTCTAGCACTTAGCAGTAACACTTAGCACTAGCATTTAGACATTGATTGCCGAACTTGTTCAGCAGCCTGATGGCCTGACTGTGGAAGCTGTCTCTGAGTCTGCTCGTGTGGCACTTGATACTGCGTATCGCCTGCCTGACGGTAGAAGTGTGTACAGTTCGTGGCTGGGGTGGTTATTGTCTTTAATAATCCGTTTGGCCTGGCCACGCACCGCCTGGTGTATATATCCAGGAGGGAGGGAAGCTCACCTCCAACGATGTACTGGGCCGTCCGCACCACCCTCTGTAGTGTTTTACGCTCCAGTGCGGTGCAGTTCCCGTACCAGACGGTGATGCATCCTGTAAGAACACTCTCGATGGTACAGGAGTAGAATGTTCTGAGGATGCGGGGGCACATGTTGAATTTCCTCAGTCGTCTGAGGAAATACAGGCGTTGTTGGGCCTTTTTCACCACGTGTGTGGTGTGCGTGGTCCATGTGAGTCCTCGGAGATGTGCACGCCGAGGAACTTGAAGCTGCTGACCCTCTCTACTGCAGCACCGTCGATGGAGATGGGGGCGTGCTCTCCTCTCCGCTTCCTGTAGTCCACGATCAGCTCCTTGGTCTTCTTGACGTTGAGGGCGAGGTTGTTTTCTTGGCACCACTGTGCCAGTGATCCAACCTCCTCCCTGTAGGCTGTCTCGTCGTCGTCGGCGATCAGACCCAACACTGTCGTGTCGTCAGCAACTTGATGAAGACGTTGGAGCTGTGCATAGCCATGCAGTCGTGGGTGTACAGGGAGTAGAGGAGAGGGCTCAACACGCATCCCTGAGGGAGCTGTTGAGGGTCAGCGGCTCTGAGGTGGTGCTGCCCATCCTCACCACCTGGCGGCGGCCCGACAGGAAGTCCAGTATCCAGCTGCACATGGTCGGGTGCAGGCCTAGACTCATGTTGAACGCTGAGTTGAAGTCCACAAACAGCATTCTCACACAACAGTTCTTCCCCTCCAGGTGAGAGAGGGCAGTGTGAAGTGCCATGGCAATGGCGTCGTCGGTGGATCTGTTTTGACGGTAAGCAAATTGTAAGCAAAATGTGTGATTTCAAATTCTGTAATGTCTCTGACCTGACCTGATCTGTTTGCGGTCAGAGAAATTACCTCACATTACGGCATCATGTGTCACCTCACAGCCTCACATTGGCTCTTAGTGCTTTGCTGCAACAGGCTGCCTTGCTTGTACGGTATTAACTCATCGAGGATCAGGGTGAGTGCGTTCGACTCAATCTCGATTTTTAATCACGGGGAAGATCTGAATTCTACACTCACCAATTTACGAAAACCTCATTGCACCATCCAAAATTAATTTAATATTTAAGAAATCAATTAAGCTCATTTGTCCTTGACGGCAAACAAAGCAGGCTCAGGAAATGGGAGGCTGGAAAGAAAATATGTCTTAATGTCTCCTTAATTAATAATCGGGGCTCCAGAAAACATTCAGTTTCGGTTTCGCTCGGGAAAAGAGTGAATATCTTTGAATCCACCACAAAAAACGCGCGACTACAGCCTGTAGTCCATATAGGAGCACAACGTCGGTGTTATATTTTATACTTCCTACGCAGATTGGCACTTTTTCGGCACCAGGCGCGCCGCAGGGAAGACAAAAGCGTCTAAGCCAATGCCCCTCAACGCTAATCTATCACCCGTGCACTCTCTTGTTTTATGACGATGGAATACTCAGGCTTGAATGGTTCAGATGATAGCTTTAATGTGGATCCAACATTCAGACATAAGCTACATAACAGCGGCACACGAACTCCGTGCCAGGCTCTCTTACTCTGACTCTCCCAGCACCGTGGGTATGCATATAACTAAACATTAGAGTGCCACCTAGTGGCACAACTACATCATAACATCTCCCTTTACACAATGAACAAGAGGCAGACCTTCCCACCAATGTAGCACTCTTAGCTGTAACTGTGGTGATACTCATAGCATGAACTAACCATGACCTAAAACCTGGAAAATAAGGACACTTGAATTTACTCACGATTACACATTTCACAATTTTCTTGCAACATAATCACTTTTTTTTTTTTTTTTTTCTTCTTTCAAACAACAAAGTCTTTGGAGTAGCGTGCAGGCCGTTGTATGTTTTGTCTGGTTCTAGTGTGCTGTGTGGTCAGGTTGGTGGGTGGAGTGACATCATCAGCTGGAGGTTGGATGGCGACATCATCTGTGTCCGAGCATCATCAATGGTTGGTCGGTTGTCAGCTGATGTGTCCCAGCTGTCATCATCAATGGTTGGTCGGTTGTCAGCTGATGTTATCCTGAGTTGTTCACGCACTGGACGAATGTGTTTTCTGTTCCTTCTGTATCTTTTTCCATTGACCAGGACAACGTAGGACCGATCACTGAGCTGATCAATACACAGTCCAAGCACCCAGTTTCCGTTTGGACTGTTTGGGTGGAGCAGGGCCCTTACTGTCTGTCCTTGGGTGATACTGGGCAGGTCGCGAGCACTGTTATGTACATTGGGAGACCCAGGAAGGACACCACCGTTTCCTTGTTATTTAGGGCGCGTCCCATTACGGAGGTGCCCTTTATTTTAAATCCATCAATCAACTTGATTTTCCCCTCTTCCTCCTCCATAGTGATTTCGTACAGAGTATTTGTTCTGTACCTGCACCCCGCCACCACTCCACAGTGCGCTCTGATCCCGCAAAATAAATCCATCATCGTTACTCGATCCGGTCCCACCAGATTAACCAGTACCGTTAGTATTTTATATCTCTCCGTTTTCTCCCTCTCCCTCTCCTCTCTCTCTCTCTCTCTCACACTCTCATTCACCACTGCTTCCACACTCGCATTCCCTCTCGCTTTCGCACTCTCGTTCACTCGCCTCTCATCCGTCGTCCGTTCTCCGTTGTTCATTCTCGTTGTCGTCTGTCGTTCCATTCGTTCATTCGTTCTTGGATCCATCCAAACACGTAGGGACGTCCCCCAGAACAGCCAAGCTGCTGGGGGATCAGACACGACACGTAAACAAACTCTCTCTCGCACACACACACACAATCAATCGTACACGCACTACTTGCCCACACACACTTTCTCTCTCTCTCTCCTTCAGGGTATCGGGTAACGGGTATCGGGGTTTGGGGTTTGGGGTCAGGATGGGACGCCAGAGCCGCGGGGGTAGTACGTTCTAGCAAAGTTTCATTGTTCAGGACGGGCTTAAGTATCTGCGGTGTCTTGATTATAATCCGCTACACCTGGTGCCCCACGGACTCGCCTCCGCAGGGCGTGTCTCGCTCGCTCGGGAGTCTCGGGATTGTTCGGACTGGGATCCCGAGCCGCTGGTGATGACGCGGTGCGCTCTGGGGAGGAGCGCACCATAACAATTATATCACAGCTAAGGGGTTGTCGTGAGCTATTGCTTAATTAACTCAAAGTGGAAAATGAAGATTCATTGAAATATTACCGTGAAATTACACGTTTAAATGAAAATACAAATGCAAAAAAGTTAAATGCAGGTAGACATTAAGAAAAGTACCAATGGTAAAGATCGTGGACAACCCGGTATCCCTTATGTTTGGACACGTAGTCGCAGGCATAACACATGGGCTTGGTGAACGCGTTGTGCACCGAGAGGAGATGCCGCGCCGCCTTGTAGTGGTGTCTCCACAGGAAGTAGCGCATGTATCTCTCGTCGCCCTGGTCCAACTCCACAATGTATTCCGCCAGGGACTTGGGGTCGGGGAAACCGTCGACGTGAATAAAAGAATCGGACGGCACAAACTCTTCATAATTCTCCCTTCGGGTCCCCCTGACCACTGGTACGGTTCCCGACACAAACGGCGCGCTGACTTTCTCTGTGAAATAGTCTTTGTGGTGTGAATTCTCAAAAGCGAGGTAAAACTTGCAAGTCCCTAAAACTGAGAAATATTCGTCCAGGGGCAATGGCGTCGCCCCCGAGATCTTCCCAAACAGATGCACATGTATATACTTCTTCAACTGGTTGTAGTACTTTATTCGGTCCGGGGCCCCTTTCGACCCCGTGTTACTCACAATCCAACAGAGCAACTTGTCCTTTTTAGGCACGACAAAATCTCTGTCGTGTGTCGTTTGGATGGCCAAGTCGTTGTACCTCACGGAGATGTCGGCGTCTCTCCTGTAGTTCAAGGTGAGATTGAAGAGGTTCTCCAGGCCCGATGTCTTGTCCGTATGCGTCGGGGACTCCATGTGAAACCAAATCCACCTCTGGAAAGGTGGGCGTGGCTGCGGAGGCAGATTCTTCAAAGAGAAAACATTTTTGTGAAAAATGATAACCGCATCGGATTGGTTGTACAGGTCTCTGTTGTAGGTCAGGTGACAGCTACTGATGTTGAAGTATTTCGCGCAGTCGCTGAAGTCAATCCAGACGTCGTGTGGATGTAACCACACCAGAACAATGGGCTTCGGTGGATCACTGTGTTCCTCTGCCAAACCCCCCCCCTTGTTTGCGGTCAGTGCAAGTGGACACTGGTCGGGTCTCAAAAGAGGACTCAAAATGAGTATCGCCGTTCCTATGATGACAGTGGCTAAAAAAAAATGTTGTTTTGCCATCTCCCCCTGTGGATGAAAGGAGAGAGGACATGAGATTCATTAGGTTTGGGCATTACTTGTGCCTGCAAAGGTGAGAACACTTGCATTTCAATGATCAGCAGACTATGTTGAAATATAGTTAGTTCCTAGTTAGTTAGGATAGTTATGACGTGCAGCATCCAGTGAGCACTTTACCACAAGCAGCAACTGGAGGAGCTGTCGGTTTACTGAAGCATTCAAAACCGAGGGCTTAAAGTGGAGATTAACGAGCACAATAGACACACATTTAAACTTCAATTCATTATTTTCATGAAATCACAATAAAAATGACATTATAGAAGTAAAGAAATGAAAAGAAAATCTATTTATTAATACGTCTTTAAGTTGTAGTTGGAACCTATCTTTGTTGACGCCAGTGCTTACGCCACGAGATTGGTTAAGGCAGAGTACCGCACATAGGTAGGCTGTAGCACTGGACTTCAGACTAGTGTTGATGCAATGATGTCGGGTTTTTACGAAATACAAATTCTGTTGAGAGCAAATATAGTGGTATGAACTTGTCCTGTTTCCCTGTGCATTTCGGTTGGATAGCTGGTAGTTCGGTTTGCGTTCGTGTGCCCATCCTCTTTTCGGTGTCCATAATATACTTTTATCCTGTCGGGGTGTCACCGTGTATAAACTTCTGTCCAACGTTCTACTCTTCTCCGTAAAAGTACAATCTCAGTGTTCAAATTTGCGCTGAAACAGGGGATTCATGATGCACTTTATGAGGCATTATAATTATCTGAAGATGTCTGTGACTCCTCGACTGGTCGTTGCTGTTATCACGGCTCTTGACAGACACAGATGTATTTGGGATGCTTAACTAGACCAAAGCTAGACAACTCCTAACAGTTTGGCCCAACAGTTGAAGCGGTGCGATGCGGAACACATTGGCTGCCCCAGCACTCCTCTCCCCTCCCTCCTCCTGCTTTGGACAGGTGAGTGCAGCAGGTGTGAACACGGAGCTCATCTCTTCAGAGGACGATTGTGACGGAGAAATATTTGGGTTGAGGATGGCGGTCATGGCGGTTATGAGATCAGTTCAGATGATTATTAAAAAATCCTCCATTAATAAAAAAAAAATATTTGGAAACTAATAGTTCCATTCCCAGGGACAGGACTTGCTTCTAGGCTGCTTGATGATGCTAGCATCCCCTCATGACATGAAACAAAACATTTATTTTGAATTTTATTTATTTTACACTGCAGCAACTGGCTACACCGTTTCCGTTGTGCCCTCCCGTTTTCCCAGAGTGCATTGCCCTCAGGCTTTTGGGAATTGTGTTTTAAGATATTTAGTTGTTTTAGTGTCTTATGTGTTCGGGTCTTATCATTGTTAAATGCCATTAATAAATGTCAAGATGTACAAACATGCAGGTTAGTGCTAGGATTATCGGAGGTGGGGGGGGCGAGTGTTATGTAGAGTCCAGGTGAACTCTGAACAGGTGGGTCTTGAGTCTCTTGCGGAAGCTGGCGAGCGACTCGGCCATCCTGACATAAGCCGGGAGCTCATTCCACCACTGAGGAGCCAGAACCGTGAAGAGTTGGGACTTGGAAGAGCGATGTTTGGCTGTTTTTAGTGAAGGCGGTACCAGTCGTTTGGCAGAAGTTGCCGAGCGGAGTGCTCGGGCTGGGGCGTAGGGTCGGACTCACGTTTGGAGGTGCCTTCTGTGTTCAACACAAATGTTTCCTTGAAAAAGAAATGAATGAAAGAAAATTCCACAAACCCATGTCTTTGTAATAATTTACTGGATAAGAGAGAAACCTTTACACACTCACAAAAAGAATTGCGCGAACACACAGTAGTTCTATATACAGAACCGGCTATAAGGGCCTATATAAATATACATATGTGTATAAATGTAAGACATTTTAAGCTGGCCACTTAACAAATTATGGCCACCCTAAAATATCTGCTTGCCACCCCATGTATAAATGTCTAGAATCGCCATTGGTGCTGTGGGGATGTTGTCGCCGTAAACCCAACAGAGAACTATAGACGTCATGCTAAACATACTACTAAGACAAAAGACACAACCCAAAGATACACTGTGAAAAGAATCATGTGAAAATAAAATGGAGACAGGTCATGATCGGCCATGCTCCCCCCTCACGGCTAGCCTGATAGAATCATCCAGGTGTGTGTGTGTGTGTGTGTGTGTGTGTGTGTGTGTGTGTGTGTGTGTGTGTGTGTGTGTGTATTCCATGTCTCTCTGCGCCCCCTACTGGCTCCTCTGTGTCTGTGCACCAGAAAAATGATAATAATGCCTCTGCTGCCCTTCTTACACTTCAATAAAAACTGAAATAAATGAAACAAACCCAGCAGGAGCTGCTGTGGATCATCAGCTGCTGACCACACGACGACACTCAGTCAGATCCATTGACTTGTTTATTACCATTATGCTTTAGTCACGAATACAACAGAAACAAAGTCCTCTACATGAGTACAATAAACAGAAGGATGAAAATAATAGAAGTAGCAGACATTATGAATCATAAGCAGGTGAGCACATATCTCTAATAACTGAACGTGTTCTGCTGCCGTGTTGTTCCACACACAACACAAGGAATCAATATTCACTTTAAAGTCATTCACAACATGAACATCATTAGCTTTTCCCACAGACCACTTGCATTATGAATATAATATTACATCTGATTTAAATCAGGTTCCATGGTAGGCTTAGGAAAATAAAAACTGATATCAGAGCCATTTATTACGACAAATAATGCATGAAAATGTTGAAAATATTGTAGTATATCTGATCAGTATTAAAAACACATTTAAAATGTAAAATTAAATCTTAGATAAAAACCTGTGTTGTAAACCCTGTGGAAGATCTTAAAAGTCACTTCCTTTCATGGTTTATGATACAAAATATATTAAAAAACATGTGTGTGTGTGTGTGTGTGTGTTTACTGTTACAACCGACACAGAGTCACTGAGCTACCATACCTCCAGAACCCAAACACAGGGAGGAGGTCCTCCTGGGTGGATGTGAGCTGGAAGGTGTGGATGTGTGTCAGTGTGTCTGAGGAGCCTCCTACATGTGGGGACACTCTGTAGAAGGACAGAGTGCCAGCAGGCCGGTCCACATACACTCCTACTCTGTTGGAGCCGGAGGGGTGGAGAGGGAGAAGTGTTCCAATACCGTTGTACCGGACATAGTAAAGACCTTCACCAGCAGCAACAGCAGCAGCAGCATCATAACACTCAAGACTCCAGGACTTGTTGTTCTTTCCAAGCCTGCTGTCACCACCCTCTCCTCTCCTTGTGATTCCTCTGTATGTCACTCCTATACAACTCTCCTTCCCACTCTACCTCCCAGTAACAGCGGCCAGTCAGACTCTCTCTACACAACACCTGGGGCCTGGAGTCAAATCTCTCTGGGTGATCAGGATAAGACTGCTGCTCTCTAACCAGCGTCACCTTTCTGTTGTCCTCAGACAGAGAGAGGTGTCTGTGGGCTGTGTTTGGGTCCAGTGTGAGTTCACAGCCATCTGATGGGAGAACAAGACATGATTAGTCTGCTAAAGCACACAGAAATACACTGATGATGGACTTCATCACATAGGAGTCATTTAAATAACCTGCAAGTGATGGCTGTGGACAAATACAATAAAATATGTTAGCGTGTCCACAGGACGCGTTTCTTTGAGTCTCAGCGCCGAGTGTTTTCCCGCCATTGTTGTTGTTGTTTCCATTCCTCCCGCGGCTAACGCGTCGCGCGCTACTGACGTCATCAACTCCGTGACCGCGCGTCTACAGACACTGCGCCCAAGCGCGTTCATGTTGATATCAGCCCATGTATGAATGTCTCTCTACTCTCTCTCTCTCTCTCTCTCTCTCTCTACCTCTCTCTCTCTCTCTCTCTCTCTCTCTCTCTCTCTCTCTCTCTCTCTCTACCTCTCTCACTCTGTCTCTCTCTCTCTCTCTCTCTCTCTCTCCATAATACTCAGATTATATTTATTATGATGTATAAAGTACACATATAATTATGATTCCTAGTATCATGATTATTATGTTGTGTATTGTGTCCAATGTAATGACATGATCAATAATACTAATAATAATACAATAATTAGTAATAACATTAATATATTGTTTATAACATAATTAAATAATATTTGTATATAGAATATAACATTCTCACATTATTACTATTATTCATTATGTTAGTATCATGATTATGATATGATTATGTCTATTAATAATAATAATACCTGAATAATCCTAATGAATAACTAACATTACATCACAATATTAACACCTATTGGAGTTGACACAAGTAGGATTAATAGTGATTGTGATGGTTAACCATATTAATATACGTAAGGTACATGATGTCAACCATCATCTTCATTCCCAGGAGGATTTGAATGAACGGACGTCACCTCCTGCTGTGTGGACGGACGTTCCATCTAAATAGTTAGTGTGTGTTGTGATGAATCAAACTAAACACACACTTACACTTCTTTAGAGCTGGTTTCAGCCTCCACACTCCACCGTGCTCCACACTGGGGGGGAAACAAAGAGAGATGTTGTCTCTAAACATGGAAACATTCATATTCATCATCTGCTGCATCATCACTTTGTACACAACATGAGTTACAGCTGCGTTTTGAAGACACTCCATCTAGCGGCTGCTTGGATCCTTGTAGGAGACATTGTCCCTGAGTGCTGAGCTGTCCTCTCCATACCTGAGAGTGTCCAGTCTCCAGCGTGGATCCTCCAGTCCAGCAGAGAGCAGCGTAACTCCTGAGTCTCCTGGGTGATTGTAGCTCAGGTCCAGCTCTCTCAGATGGGAGGGGTTGGAGCTCAGAGCTGAGGCCAGAGAAGCACAGCCTTCCTGTGTGACCAGACAGCCAGACAAGCTACACACACACACACACACACACACACACACACACACACACACACACACACACACACACACACACACACACACACACACACACACAGAGACACGTCAAGTTTTGACATTTTCCTTCTCTAATATGTTAGAGAATCTCCGTCATTAAAACCAAAACAAAAGAATGGATGTGTTGGAGAAGGAGCAGGAAGAAGCTAAATGCTTATCATGTCCTGGCCCTACAGCAACAGTGTTATATACAATCATAAATATATATCTTATACATCAAAAAAAGAGAAATATTGACATCAATACATCATATTTACATCCTCACACAATGCACTACTCTTGCAAATAGTTTCATCATTAAATCAGCATCAACACTTTCATTTACCCTCATTTCTGTATTTCTGGACAATTATTTTCTTCTATTTGTATTTAAACTGTGATATGCTATTGCTTTGCTTGATCTCTTCATCTAGTCCATTCCACAGTCAGCCCGCAGACTGAAGTACACATACTTTTAAGAGTGGTGCGGACACAAGGCTGTTTTAAGTGATCTTTCCTTCTTAAGTCGTACCTTCCCTCTCTATCCTTGAACATATGTTGAAGTGTACCTGGAAGTAAATTGTTTCTTGCTGTAACCCCTGGGTAATTCCCCAGAGCTACCATTTACAATTGGAGTACGTCTCTTTAAGGGTCTCGATTGGTTATAGTTTGTGAGAAATGTACATCTTTGACACGAGGGGTGACGGACTAATATGTTGTCTTGAAGAATGTTTTGTTTTATCTACCACCTGATTAGTCGATATGCAGGGACCTCACGTTTCCATTAATATGATTGGTTGGGGGGGTATGAGAGGGGCGGAGCATGTTGGGAGACCGGAGGAAGTGGTTCGGGGATAACGTACTGTAGTGACAAGGTCAAAGTTCATGATACATTGTAGAGAAGTATATGTGTCTGTAGTTACACCTCTGTACCTGGTGAAAGTCCTACATATTGTACGGGTTGATTTCGATGGTCCGAGTGTTTGGGACGTCAATGTTGCCGCAGCTTGCGTGCCACGGGACTATTAGACTAGTTAGCACCGGAGCCAACGTTCAGCTGGTGTTCCACCCAAGAGTCCTGATGGAGAGCAGACAGCGCACCTCACTCTCTCTAGTGAGTGAAGAGGATTTGTGCAACACACATCTCCACGACCAGGCCTGCAACGGGGGCTTATTTCCTTGATGTTTCTTACCGGCTGTTGTCTTGTGTTACTTATAGAGTGGCCCACACGTTAATATTATCTGTTCAGCATCTCATGGAGCATGAAGGGTCGGCTACATGCATGTCACGTGCTTTACACTGTTTTGATGTGTTTGAAAGGGGATCGCCTGATTCATTACTTTGTTTTGATCAAGAAGTGACTGCATCTATTTTGGTTGAATTCAATTCAATTCAATAAAATATTAAAAAAAACAATATACGACATAAAATCCTCTAATATTGTCCGGGGACTTATTTACTGAGGCCGCAAAGAGCACCAGGCCTTTGTTGGAGCAGGCTTATTATTAGAGGCAGGCCTTTACTTTTCTTAACATTAAACTCTCATGGACATATCCCTTCATTTCCTGACTTTTATTGGTCTAAATTTTATGTGGCCCCACAACATTTGCCACATAAAAACAGTAAGATTAAGATGCAAATAACTTATGGCTAACCAAAACAGCATCTGCAGGCCTCACGGAGGGGAAAATACGACCACTGTACAATAACAACCCTGAGGTAGGAATAATACATTACCCGTAATACGGTAACTGTCTCTTTTAAAAGTCACGGTCAAACTTTCGTGTGGTCGGCGCCATGTTGTTTCCTCTCTCTGGCACTCTGTTGTTACGTAGCCGTTTTTTGTGTTTGTTCATGTTGTTTCCTCTCTGGCAGCTCTGTGTTTACGTACGACACGCTTGTGTTGTGTTGTCATGTTTGTTGTTCCTCTTCTCTGGTATGGCTCCTGTGTTACGTAGACACGTTGTGTTGTGTTGTCAGTTTTGTTTTCTCTTCTCCTGGTAAGCTCTGTGTTACGTAGACACGTTGTGTTTTGTGTTGCCGATGTTTTGTTTTCTCTTCTCTTGGTATGCTCTGTGTTACGTAGACACGTTGTGTTTGTGTTTCTGCCATGTTTATGTTTCCTCATTCTCTGGTAGCTTCTGTGTTACGTAGACACGTTTGTGTTGTGTTGTTCCATGTTTGTTTTCTTCTCTGGTAGCTCTGTGTTACGTAGACACGTTGTGTTGTGTTGTCATGTTTGTTTTCTCTTCTCTGGTAGCTCTGTGTTACGTAGACACGTTGTGTTGTGTTGCCATGTTTGTTTTCTCTTCTCTGGTAGCTCTGTGTTACGTAGACACGTTGTGTTGTGTTGTCATGTTTGTTTTCTCTTCTCTGGTAGCTCTGTGTTACGTAGACACATTGTGTTGTGTGACATTCAGGCTGCACAGGTCATTCAAACTATCGTAGTTACATGACCGGTGTATAACAGGCAGCAGGAGTTTACCGTATTAACCGTTTTTTTCTTATTCATTTTTTTGCCTGTATTGGAGGTTGGCCATTATTTGTCCGTGTTGACCACGCCCCCGGCCATTATGAGAGAGCGGCCTTTAATGGAATACAGGCCACTATTAGAGGATTTACGGTATATAAATACATATTATACCATTTATGTTTTGTCATTCAAATAATGGTAACTTTAATAATAAGAGCATTAGAAGTAAGGTGATACACTTTTATACAAGAGTTAAAGGTTAACACATATTATCCTCCTGGGGTGGGGTTTACTAAAGAACTCAGGGCGCTGTAGCTCAGGAAATAGCACCGGGCCAGCGTTACATTGCTTTAAACATTGTTTGTGCAGTTCTAAATCTCAATAGATCCATGAATTTCAAAGTCTGTGATTTTAAATACAATCTATTGGTATGCTCACGATATCCAACATTATTTATTATCCTTATTACTCTTTTTTGTATTATGCATATACTTTGCAAGTAGCTCTTATAGGTGTTGCCCCAGAGACAAGACGTATCATTATACTTCCCACAAAATCAGTGTTTTACAAAGAGGCTGTTATTAAAGTTTACTAAGCAACTCTAAAATCAGCCTTACAGTCTGACGACATGATAATGAGGACAATAAGATTGTAATACAACATACACCTTATACCATCGATATCAATTGGAGAAGAATATAACTTACACCTTATTGTCATGGCAATAGAAACAGAAATATGTTAAATTGTTCCTTTGAACATGATATATTCATTTCATTAATTCAGAACTGTGAACTTTTATGAATGCAAATCTGTTCACCTCTTAAGCACCACTGTCCCATATGCTGGGAAAAGTGTGGGGGGGCACTATTAATACATTTTGTGTTTATGTTTATATTTATCATGTAATAGTTACACAGACACACACACACACACACATAGACAAACAAAATCTGGATGGTGTATTCTCATAAATAATCTATATTTTGGCACAGTGTTAATTTAAAGTTTTAACATTTTCCTTTTCCAATCTGTTAAATGTCTCCTGAAATTGAGCGTGGTGGTGTAAGTGTTGGCACATTGAGTAAAGCTGACCTGAGAGTTTCCAGTGTACAGTGTGGACTCCCCAGTCCAGCAGAGAGCAACTTCACTCCTGAATCCTGTAGATCATTGGTACTCAGGTCCAGCTCTCTCAGACTAGAGGAGTTGGAGCTGAGAACTGAGGCCAGAGCTTCACAGCATCTCTCTGACAGATGACAGCCATTCAGCCTTCACACAGAATAAACAGGAACATGTTAGGAACTGAGATTGAAATAAGTCTTTTACTTTTTCCATATTGAATCAAGAAGTTCAGCTAATTAAACATTTTTTTTTACTTTAATTGTTAATAGTCAGATGTCAAAAAGATGTAAGAATATTCTTTCTTTATATCTTTCTTTCCTTTGTCTCGAACATCAACATTAAATGATCACAATAAAACAGATGAAAAAACACCAGACATGAAAAAAGAACAAAACAATCTCCGTCATAAAAACCAAAACAAAAGAATGGATGTGTTGGAGAAGGAGCAGGAAGAAGCTAAATGCTTATCATGTCCTGGCCCTACAGCAACAGTGTTATATACAATCATAAATATATATCTTTATACATATAGCTATATAGCTTTCCTTCTCAAGTCGTACCTTCCCTCTCTATCCTTGAACATATTGTAGCGGCCAGGGGGGGGGGGGGCGTGGCCACCATACAGCCGCTAGATGACGTAAAGGGCCCGAGGGATTATGGGAAGTTTTGTGTGTCACGTGGGTGTTGCCATGCGGTTGAGTTAGTTCAGGAGTTCGAGTGATTCAAGTGGTTCTTTGTTCTTGGTTTAATAAAAGGTTAATTATATTCCGCGTCCGCCTCCTCTCTGCCTGCTCCTCCGCGGTGTTCGTTACAATATGTTGAAGTTTACCTAGAAGTAAATTACTTCTTGCTTCAAACATCATGTGTGCTGTTCTAAATCTCACTAGATCCATGAATTGCAAAGTCTGTGATTTTAAAAACAATCTATTGGTATGCTCACGATATCAACATGATGTATTATCCTTATTACTCTTTTTTGCAGGATGTATATACGTTGTAAGTAGCTCTTATAGGTGTTGCCCCGGAGACAAGACGTATCATTATATTTCCCACAAAATCAGTGTTTTACAAAGAGGCTGTTATTAAAGTTTACTAAGCAACTCTAAAATCAGCCTTACAGTCTGACTCAGGGATGGGCAAACTTTTTGGCTCAAGGGCCACATTTGGTTTTTAAAACTGACAGACAGGCCGGGCCATTAGTAGATGAGGATCATAATGTCTAACTTGCGTTATGATGCCATATACTGTATATTGCCACTATGCCACTGCCACTATGTAGTTAAATCAAATAAATGAAGTACAATTCAATAATATAACAATATTTATTGAACCGGAGGGACTATAAATAATATGTGCTCTAATAATAAATAAATGTTCTTTTCTTTCTTCTCCTCGTTGAAGAACCTTACATAAACTAACAGCTGAGCATCATCAGACACATCAGTGGACTCATCTAAACCTATGCATGGTGCCTTATGAATGGCTTGATCCAGCTGGGCACACCCTGGGTTAATATTTCTGTTTTCTTTGTGGCTGATGATGCTGATATAGGAATTTCCTTGATTTTAGCATAAAACTCTTCTTTTTGTTTCCCCTCAAATAAGGGTTGCACTCATGCTCTCCTTAACAACACATCCGTCGGTCAATGGTTTTTTATGTTGACCCAAAATCCAAGCAACTCTAAGGGAACATTCATGAGCACGTTGTTGTGCAGTGAATGAATGTGTTAGGATTCTGGTGGATTTATCATACTGGGCTCTCCGATCGTTTATTTTCTGCGCCCTCAGTTTGGATTTGGACCGAACTCCGACTGTTTCTCTCATCTCTTCACGTGTATGTTTGTTTCTACTTGCTCACGGACAGCAATGACCTGATTGGCTGAGTAGCGTCACGTGTTTGGCCAGCTAAGCCAGTACCGTAAAGGCTAGAAACGAAAATAGATACGCGACAACTAAATTGTATATCAATCATTAATCATTTATTAGTTACAGGTCCGGGTCCGGATATGACGGCGTCTGGATCCGGACCCGGACCAGACCTCTGATCTAGTGGAACCAATTAAGGAATCAATTGCAGGGGGGAAAAAACTGCGAAATGAATACTACAAATGTAGGTGTATTATTGGACTGTTGTTAAGGTAAATGCCCGACGGGCCGGATTAAACAACGCAACAGGCCATATGTGGCCTGCGGGCCATAGTTTGCCCACCCCTGGTCTGACTACATGATAATGAGTACAATAAGATTGTAATACAACATACATGTTAGGGGTGTGTGCAGTGGGGGACTCAAACGCAAGACCCATACTCAGAGTTATGCAGTAGTGGGTGTTTATTTACAGATACACGTGAGGAAACGGGAGTGAAGCCAGCGGGACGGGTGGTGAGTGCGGCAGGTAGATGCAGGGACCAGAAGGCAGGTAGGCAGATACAGGAGCCGGTAGGCAGGTAGGCAGGAAGGTGATTGGCTGGCTGGAGGCGATCGCGATCCTTGTGGGATACAGGTACATACGTGGGAAAACGGGAGTGAAGCCAGTGGGAGGGGAACGCAGGAACCGGCAGGCAGGTAGGCAGATGCAGGAACCGGTAGGCAGGGAGGTGATCAGTCGCGATCCATGCGGGAATAGACGATAATGCTCCGACGCTGAGTGGGTGGAAAGCCGGGGTTTTTATAGGGAGATTAATTGGTGATTGATGGCAGGCGCGAGCGCAGCGCAGGTGCCGCTCATGACGCAGGGGCGGCACTGGAGCACGGAGCCACGCCCACCAACACCGTGAGCCCGGAGACACGGTCGAGACAGTGACAGGACCCCCCCCCTCCACAATCACCGGGCTGGCATTGTCAGGTGGACGACCTGGAGGCAGGGCAGAGGCCGAGCAGGGACCCCCAGGTGGACGACCTGGAGGCAGGGCAGAGGCCGAGCAGGGACCCTCAGCTGGACGACCTGGAGGCAGGGCAGAGGCCGAGCAGGGACCCTCAGGTGGACGACCTGGAGGCAGGGCGGAGGATACCGGTGACGTCGGAGCGGCGACCAGGGGCTGGCTGTGACCCAGCCGCAGGAACGGGAGGCTTCTGCAGTCCACCCAGGACCGGTACCGGGGATAGCAGCAACCTATCAGCAGGAACCGGCAGGGGCAACTGCGGTCCAGCCGGGACCGGGACCCGGGATGGCTGTGACCTATCAGCAGGAACCGGAGGCCGCTGCGGTCCAGCCGGGACCGGGGCCCGGGATGGCTGCGACCTAGCAGCAGGAAACGGAGGCAGCTGCGGTCCAGCCGGGAGTGGGGATGACTCTGACCTAGCAGCAGGAACCGGAGGCTGCTGTGGTCCAGCCGGGGAGCAGGACCGCGGATGGCTGCGACCCAGCAGCGGGAAACAGGGACTGCTGCGGTCCAGCCGGGACCGGGACCCGGGATGGCTGTGACCTAGCAGTAGAAACCGGCAGGGGCTGCTGCGGTCCAGCCGGGACCGGGACCAGGGATGACTGCGACCAAGCAGCAGGAGCCGGCAGGTGCTGCTGCGGTCCAGCCGGGACCGGAACCCGGAATGGCTGCGACCCAGCAGCAGGAACCGGCAGGGACTGCTGCGGTCCAGCCGGGACCCGGACCAGGGATGGCTGTGACCTAGCAGCAGGAACCGGCAGGGGCCGCTGTGGTCCGACCAGGAGACCAGGACCGGGAACCGGGATGGCTGCGACCCAGCAGCAGGAACCGGCAGGGGCTGCTGCGGTCCAGCCGGGACCAGGACCAGGGATGGCTGCGACCCAGCAGCGGGAACCAGGGGCTGCCTGCCTTGACGCCTGCAAGCCAGCTGGACACTACGGGGCCCCCCCAGGGCCAGGCGGGTCCCCAGGTAGCTCGGTGACTGCTGCAGTCCAACCTGAACCCGGGATGGCTGTGACCCAGCAGCAGGAACCGGCAGGGGCTGCTGCGGTCCAGCCGGGACCAGGACCAGGGATGGCTGTGACCCAGCAGCAGGAACCGGCAGGGGCTGCAGCGGTCCAGCCGGGACCCAGGATGGCTGTGACCCAGCAGCGGGAAACAGGGGCTGCTGCGTTCCAAACGAGGCCCGGGATGGCTGCGACCCAGCAGCGGGAACCAGGGGCTGCCTGCCTTGACGCCTGCGAGCCAGCTGGACACTACGGGGCCCCCCCAGGGCCAGGCGGGTCCCCAGGTAGCTCGGCGACTGCTGTGGTCCAACCGGGACCCGGGATGGCTGCGACCCAGCAGCGGGAAACAGGGGCTGCTGCGGTCCAACCGTGACCCGGGATGGCTGCGACCCAGCAGCGGGAACCAGGGGCTGCCTGCCTTGATGCCTGCGAGCCAGCTCGACACTACGGAGCCCCCCCAGGGCCAGGCAGGTCCCCAGGTAGCTCGGCGACTGCTGCGGGATGGCTGCGATCCAGCAGCGGGAAACCGAGGCTGCCGCGGTCCAACCCGGGTAAGCAGATACAGGAGCCGGTAGGCAGGTAGGCAGGAAGGTGATCGGCTGGCTGGAGGCGATTGCTATCCTTGCAGGATACAGGTACATACGTGAGAAAACGGGATTGAAACCAGCAGGAGGGGAACACAGGGACCGGCAGGCAGGTAGGCAGATGCAGGAACCGGTAGGCAGGTAGGCATGAAGGTGATCGGCTGGCTGGAGACAATCGCGATCCATGCGGGAATAGACGATAATGCTCCGACACCGAGTGGGTGGAAAGCCGGGGTTTTTATAGGGAGATTAATTGGTGATTGATGGCAGGCGCGAGCGCAGCGCAGGTGCCGCTAATGACGCTGGGGCAGCACCGGAGCCCGGAGCCACGCCCACCAACACCGTGAGCCCGGAGACACGGTCGAGACCGTGACAATACCCCTTATACCATCGATATAAATTGGAGAAGAATATAACTTACACCTTATTGTCATGGCATCAAAAATAGAAATATGTTAAATTGTTCCTTTGAACATGATATATTCAGTTAATTATTTCAGAACAGTGAACTTTTATGAATGCAAATCTGTTAACCTCTTAAGCACCACTGTCCCATATGCTGGGAAAAGCGTGTGTGTGTGTGTGTGGGGCATTATTAATATATTTTGTGTTTATGTTCATATTTATCATGTAATAGTTACACAGACACACAGTAGGAGGACACCTCACAGGTAGGAGGACACCTCACAGGTAGGAGGACACCTTACAGGTAGCAGGACACCTCACAGGTAGGAGGACACCTCACAGGTAGGAGGACACCTTACACGTAGCAGGACACCTTACAGGTAGGAGGACACCTTACAGGTAGGAGGACACCTTACACGTAGGAGGACACCTTACACTTGAGAGGACACCTTACACTTGGGAGGACACCTTACAGGTAGGAGGACGCCTTACAAGTAGGAGGACACCTTACACGTAGGAGGGACACCTTACACGTAGGAGGACACCTCACAGGTAGGAGGACAACTTACACGTAGCAGGACACCTTACACGTAGCAGGACACCTTACACGTAGCAGGACACCTCACAGGTAGGAGGACACCTCACAGGTAGGAGGACACCTCACAGGTAGGAGTGTGGTTCAGATCATTCACGAGACGGCTCAGGAGCAGAAACACCATCTTTAACTCTGACCCCAACACCGGCAGAACGGTGGTGACACGTCCGCTCTCTCCCTGAGTGTCGTGGTGGCAGCTGGTTTAACCTGTCAGGCACCCCAAGCGTGCAGCCTCGCCCAGCCCCATACTAATCAGCCTGACCAGGCGAGGCTGCTGAAACCAGACTCACGCACGACACAGGAATCCACAGACAATAGAGAACAAGATTAAGGAGATTATATGGAACCGTGCAAAACATCCTGGGTGAACCAACCAACCACCTGCGTTCCCATGAGCAAGGCCTCTCCTCGTCTCGTCCATGAAGATCACAACAGCAAATCTTCCTGGTAACCCATCACGTGACCAACTGAACACTGAACGGTGAACTAATCCCTTCCCCATTAAGGAAGGAATGCCGGCGCCATTTGTCACCACCAATCGTGTCTCAGAGAGGCACCAAGATCTGTTTATCATGAGACATACCCCCCCTCCACGATCTTTATGTGTGTGTGTGTGTGTGTGTGTGTGTGTGTGTAACCTGATAGGTTTCTTGCTTGTGTTATTATTTTGTAACCCATTACCGGGTATTGTACTACAGTAGTACACACTACTACTAGTAGTAGTGTGTACTACTGTTGTACACACTACTACAGTAGTACAGTCCAGTCAGTCCCTGCTGCCCGACACTCTGGGAGTAGGCTAGACTCCATGAAATGTTAATCACACACACACACACACACACACACACACACACACACACACACACACACACACACACACACACACACACACACACACACACACACACACACACACACACACACACACACAGCTGGACTAAAAGTTCCTCCACAAGGTGAGTCATGTGACGTCATCCCCATGGCAACCTGTGATACTTCCTGGTTGGGCGGCCTCACCTGAAGCACTCTCACAAGGACACAGGCAGGGAACTCAGCCTAACTAGGTTACTAGATAGGTAGCAAGGTCATAGGAGGCTTCAAGGAATCGTGTAGACAGACAGACCGACCGACCGACCGACCTGCATATGGAAAAAGTGAACTTTTCAGTAAATATAAAAAAAACAACATATATATATATATGGCAGCAAACACACTATAAAACCCAAGTGATTATTAAGTCTGCACACACACAGCACTTTTAAACCCGGTATTATGTGCTCTAAATGTTCCAAGCTGGAGTGGTTCCACACAGTGGGTCAGAACCAGGGAACCAGCGCTGGCTTCAGATAGACACATCTAAACCACAGAACCGATCCCAACTCCAGCATGGACAGTCTGATGAACGGATCACTTCTTCCACGCCTGCCCAGCTAGCAGACAGAGTTCATCAACCACAGGTTGTTGTTAGCCAACAAGATGCACCTGGAGCTAACTCACCACAGCCTCTCATGAGCACCTGAACCAGCCAGAGGCTCATCCGTCGAGGGACACACTGTAGCAGGACACCTCACAGGTAGGAGGACACCTCACAGATAGGAGGACACCTTACACGTAGGAGGACACCTTACACGTAGCAGGACACCTTACACGTAGCAGGACACCTTACAGGTAGGAGGACACCTTACAGATAGGAGGACACCTTACAGGTAGCAGGACACCTCACAGGTAGGAGGACACCTTACATGTAGGAGGACACCTCACAGGTAGGAGGACACCTTACAGGTAGGAGGACACCTTACACATAGGAGGACACCTCACAGGTAGGAGGACACCTTACACGTAGGAGGACACCTTACACGTAGCAGGAAACCTCACAGGTAGGAGGACACCTTACACGTAGGAGGACACCTCAACAGGTAGGAGGACACCTGCACAGGTAGGAGGGACACCTCACAGGTAGGAGGACACTCAAAACGTAGAGGACACCTTAACAGGTACGGCAGGACACCTCACAGGTGGAGGACACCTCACACGTAGGAGGACACTTACACGTAGGAGGATACCTTTACACTTGGGAGGACACCTTACAGGTAGGAGGAACGCCTTACAAGTAGGAGGACCTACAGGTAGGAGGACACCTTACACGTAGGAGGACACCTTACAGGTAGGAGGACACCTCACAGGTAGGAGGACACCTTACAGGTAGGAGGACACCTCACAGGTAGGAGGACACCTTACAGGTAGGAGGACACCTCACAGGTAGGAGTGTGGTTCAGATCATTCACGAGACGGCTCAGGAGCAGAAACACCATCTTTAACTCTGACCCCAACACCGGCAGAACGGTGGTGACACGTCCGCTCTCTCCCTGAGTGTCGTGGTGGCAGCTGGTTTAACCTGTCAGGCACCCCAGGCGTGCAGCCTCGCCCAGCCCCATACTAATCAGCCTGACCAGGCGAGGCTGCTGAAACCAGACTCACGCACGACACAGGAATCCACAGACAATAGAGAACAAGATTAAGGAGATTATACACACACACACACACACACTCTCTCTCTATTGTATTGTTCCTGACTAGTAATCATCAATATCAGTAGAGTCTGATAACAACCAACTGGTCTGTTTTCATCGTCTGTTAGAAACTCCTACCTCTCCTCTCTGGAGGGGCGGCCATCTTTAAGGTTAGGAGGATGATCCATAGACCGGTCACTCTTCATGGAGACCCAGCTGGGTCCAGGGGGGTCTGCTCTCTCCTGCTGCTCTGGGCTTCAACACAACACACACAGGATCTCTTATATTATTATATTATAGGTTATTAGCTTATAATTAATAATTCTCAAAGAAAATTATACATTATTAAAATAAAAAAGGTATTAATCTGAATTAATAATAACGGGACACGACCCTGAAATCAGGGACCAGTAACCAGACAGTGGATTAAGTCTCATTAAATGTACTAAACTAAACTGGGACTATGATTAATAATTAATTCATAATTACAATCAAAGTTACCATTAATAGTTAGCATAACTTGAAGGATTCAGAGGTCTTTACATGACAGGGGCTGACTTCAACACAACATTCAAGCAAAACAAACACAAATAGTTAGAATATAAGAATGTTTATTACATTCAAGTTGGCAAATGGCATGAAGTCAATATTCTTTAAATACAATAAGCATTGTGTGTGTGTGTGTGTGTGTGTGTGTGTGTGTGTGTGTGTGTGTGTGTGTGTGTGTGTGTGTGTGTGTGTGTGTGTGTGTGTGTGTGGTTGAAGACACGTAAATGGGGAAGGTCGTCCTAACAACGGCGTCTACGTGATCAGTGAGTGACTCGGTGGGAGGATTTGAATCACTCACTTCTAACACCAATATCTAACACTAAAACAAGATGGATGCACTTTGTTAGTAAAAAGGGAGAGAAAACCAAAAGAGAGACATGAACAGATCTAACAATGGACGAGGATCCAATCAGAGTTTAGATCAAGACATAAGGAACGGAGGCAAAACGTGTTCACAATATCCTCTGATAATATCAATAAACAGTTAAACACCCGTCATAGAACACAGTTCTACATTTTAGTTTAAGTTTAAATGAAGTCATGTACAGACCAACTGACAGGTAGGTCTATTTTAAATGAAGTCATGTACAGACCAACTGACAGGTAGGTCTATTTTAAATGAAGTCATGTACAGACCAACTGACAGGTAGGTCTATTTTAAATGAAGTCATGTACAGACCAACTGACAGGTAGGTCTATTTTAAATGAAGTCATGTACAGACCAACTGACAGGTAGGTCTATTTTAAATGAAGTCATGTACAGACCAACTGACAGGTAGGTCTATTTTAAATGAAGTCATGTACAGACCAACTGACAGGTAGGTCTATTTTAAATGAAGTCATGTACAGACCAACTGACAGGTAGGTCTATTTTAAATGAAGTCATGTACAGACCAACTGACAGGTAGGTCTATTTATAAATGAAGTCATGTACAGACCAACTGACAGGTAGGTCTATTTTAAATGAAGTCACGTACAGACCAACTGACAGGTAGGTCTATTATAAATGAAGTCATGTACAGACCAACTGACAGGTAGGTCTATTTTAAATGAAGTCACGTACAGACCAACTGACAGGTAGGTCTATTTTAAATGAAGTCACGTACAGACCAACTGACAGGTAGGTCTATTTTAAATGAAGTCACGTACAGACCGACATGTACAGACCAACTGACAGGTAGGCCTATTTTAAATGAAGTCATGTACAGACCAACTGACAGGTAGGTCTATTTTAAATGAAGTCATGTACAGACCAACTGATGGTGAACTGCAGACCACCTGACATGACAGCAGTGACTGGATGAGGTGCAGAGCGCTGCTGAGAATAATGAACCAGATTCCATTCCATTATTAAATCGATGATTAGATGTTTTGGGAAACTATCACACAATTGTTTAGCGGACTTGAAGTGAACCGTATGGTCAACTAATGTCCGCGCTGTGACAGCATGTTGCCACATGGTGGCGCTGGAAAGGAGACTAAAATACCTGGCAACCACATGATAAAGGATCCCAGTCTGGAGCCCTTTCATACTTTTAAGACGTGTCTACATATTCTTTCTAAAATAACTGTAAATATACTATTTGTCACAGTTCAGTCTTTTTCGATGTGTTTATTGAGCATGTTCATATCACCATGATGATAAATATACGATGTATCATGAAGTCCAAGTTTGAGGGACAGATATTTTGTTTCCAACTCCTACTTTACTGATGCACATTGTGTGACCTCAACGACAAACTCCACTGTCACAGGTGCTCCGTTGTTCTGCACCAACACAATATTCATCCAATAGGACAATGTTTCATTAGGTTAGAGACACAAAAGTCTGTTAGGAACTCCTACCTCTCCTCTCTGGAGGGGCGGCCATCTTTAAGGTTCAGGAGGATGACTCATAGACCAGTCACTCTTCATGGAGACCCAGCTGGGTCCAGGGGGGTCTGCTCTCTCCTGCTGCTCTGGGCTTCAACACAACACACACAGGATCTCTTATATTATTATATTATAGGTTATTAGCTTATAATTAATAATTCTCAAAGAAATTATACATTATTAAAATAAAAAAGGTATTAATCTGAATTAATAATAACGGGACACGACCCTGAAATCAGGAACCAGTAACCAGACAGTGGATTAAGTCTCATTAAATGTACTAAACTAAACTGGGACTATGATTAATAATTAATTCATAATTACAATCAAAGTTACCATTAATAGTTAGCATAACTTGAAGGATTCAGAGGTCTTTACATGACAGGGGCTGACTTCAACACAACATTCAAGCAAAACAAACACAAATAGTTAGAATATAAGAATGTTTATTACATTCAAGTTGGCAAATGGCATGAAGTCAATATTCTTTAAATACAATAAGCATTGTGTGTGTGTGTGTGTGTGTGTGTGTGTGTGTGTGTGTGTGTGTGTGTGTGTGTGTGTGTGTGTGTGTGTGTGTGTGTGTGTGTGTGTGTGGGCGGTGGTTGAAGACACGTAAATGGGGAAGGTCGTCCTAACAACGGCGTCTACGTGATCAGTGAGTGACTCGGTGGGAGGATTTGAATCACTCACTTCTAACACCAATATCTAACACTAAAACAAGATGGATGCACTTTGTTAGTAAAAAGGGAGAGAAAACCAAAAGAGAGACATGAACAGATCTAACAATGGACGAGGATCCAATCAGAGTTTAGATCAAGACATAAGGAACGGAGGCAAAACGTGTTCACAATATCCTCTGATAATATCAATAAACAGTTAAACACCCGTCATAGAACACAGTTCTATCTAACTATGCCCAGATATCTACCTCGCTGGAGATTGTGTGTGTGGTGATCGAGATGTTTGTTAGGAACTCCTACCTCTCCTCTCTGGAGGGGCGGCCATCTTTAAACTGGACAGGAGGATGATCCATAGACCGGTCACTCTTCATGGAGACCCCTCTGGGTCCAGGGGGGTCTGCTCTCTCCTGCTGCTCTGGCCTTCAACACAACACACACACAGAGCTTTTACTCAGACTCATGAAGGTGTCATGATGTCTCACTGATGAGCTCTGAGGTGGACAACAGTCACAGACAGTTAGAGATCCTCTTCTTACCTCTCAGCTTTGCTCTGGCGGCCATGTTCCCCAGACAGAGGGGTTTTAGAGGTAGGACCCCCCTCCTCTGTCTCCTCATCCATAGTAGACCGGACTCCTGGACACAAACACCACAACATGTCATCATACGGCCATTCAGCGTCTGTCCGTTCACTGCTCTTCTAGAAGCTGCTTATTGCCTTATTGCCACTGCTTATTTTAATATATTTATATCTTTACATACTGCTGGGTAGTTTGTGAATTTCCACCTGGACCAATACATCACCATAATATATGTATTGATTATATTTTGTATTGTGTATCTTAATCAAAGTCTCGTAACAAAAGCTGCCAGATAAAGGTAGTTGAGTAACAAGTACAATATTTGAGATGTAGAAGTCTAAAGTAGCGGGAACTTGACTGTTTAAGAACTATTTATCATTCCACAGAGAACGTCTCTAAGGCTTCAAAGTTCACGATGCGGATCTCAAGCCTGCTGTCTGAAGGCATGACCTTATATGGACTTCCTCTGGTCACATGACATCACAACCAGATCTGTGATGCAGGCCCATAGAGAACAAGACCCGATACAAGACGGCCTTTAAACACCTTCACTAACCAAGATTATTATTATTTGTCTTCCTGACTAATAATAATAATAATATTCATCACTGTAATAGAAAAATAACGACTGTACATTATATCCTAAGTACCTTTAAAGTCACCCAAGGGTCAGGGTTCATCCTAAACTATTTCAGACAAATCCTGAATTAGAAGAATGAAAGAGTAGTTTTTTAACGTTGCCCAGTTTTTGACACCCAGCTGAACGGTTGAGGGTTCAAACCCCAATGTCTGCAGTCTAACCTTTCTTTAGGGAAATTGGCAGACGCTTAACCTGTAGGCCTCCTAGAGCAAGATCCCCCTCAGCCCTACCAGCTCCTTAATGACCAGAATCTGAACTCACTGTCAGTCACTTTGGATCAAGAATCTGCCAAATTATTAAATACAATATTTAGTTTCATTGTATTGAGTATATAACTTCACAACGTCATACAACAGTGATAGGTTTCAAGTAGGTTCAAGTTGAAACATTTACATCAGATATTTAAGAACGCTTTAACTTTATGTGTTTACAGAGAAATAGCAATGAACCTATTGATATATAACTGAGATATTTCTGCTAGATCTCGGAGTTGACAACCTTACCTTCCTCGTCTTCCTGCTGTCATAAAGTGCGCAGTACCAAACATTACAAGGAAAGAATGAAGTTGTGAACCGACCAGTTTGTCCAGTTCCCCTCCCAGTTTATACTCCTCTCAGATTAACCTCTTATGCGCTGTCTGTTCCATGACTTCACTCAGCGATGAAGAATCATCGCTTTATTCAAATAGAACTGGTAGAGAGAGAGCTGTGATGTCTAGAAGCTCAGACAGAGAGAAACAAAGACACACTGCTGTGTGATTGACAGGTGGTGGTAGAGGGTTAACATGTGTGTACTGGTGTGTGATTGACAGGTGGTGGTAGAGGGTTAACATGTGTGTACTGGTGTGTGATTGACAGGTGGTGGTAGAGGGTTAACATGTGTGTACTGGTGTGTGATTGACAGGTGGTGGTAGAGGGTTACCATGTGTGTACTGGTGTGTGATTGACAGGTGGTGGTAGAGGGTTAACATGTGTGTACTGGTGTGTGATTGACAGGTGGTGGTAGAGGGTTAACCATGTGTGTACTGGTGTGTGATTGACAGGTGGTGGTAGAGGGTTAACATGTGTGTACTGGTGTGTGATTGACAGGTGGTGGTAGAGGGTTAACATGTGTGTACTGGTGTGTGATTGACAGGTGGTGGTAGAGGGTTAACATGTGTGTACTGGTGTGTGATTGACAGGTGGTGGTAGAGGGTTAACATGTGTGTACTGGTGTGTGATTGACAGGTGGTGGTAGAGGGTTAACATGTGTGTACTGGTGTGTGATTGACAGGTGGTGGTAGAGGGTTACCATGTGTGTACTGGTGTGTGATTGACAGGTGGTGGTAGAGGGTTAACATGTGTGTACTGGTGTGTGATTGACAGGTGGTGGTAGAGGGTTAACATGTGTGTACTGAGTCTGTTTTCTATCATAACACCTTACACGTAGGAGGACACCTCACAGGTAGGAGGACACCTCACAGGTAGGAGGACACCTCACAGGTAGGAGGACACCTTACACGTAGGAGGACACCTTACAGGTAGGAGGACACCTTACACGTAGGAGGACACCTCACAGGTAGGAGGACACCTTACACGTAGGAGGACACCTTACACGTAGGAGGACACCTCACAGGTAGGAGGACACCTTACACGTAGGAGGACACCTCACAGGTAGGAGGACACCTTACACGTAGGAGGACACCTCACAGGTAGGAGGACACCTCAAACGTAGGAGGACACCTTACAGGTAGGAGGACACCTCACAGGTAGGAGGACACCTCACAGGTAGGAGGACACCTTACACGTAGGAGGACACCTTACACGTAGGAGGACACCTTACAGGTAGGAGGACACCTTACACGTAGGAGGACACCTCACAGGTAGGAGGACACCTTACACGTAGGAGGACACCTCACAGGTAGGAGGACACCTTACACGTAGGAGGACACCTTACACGTAGCAGGACACCTTACAGGTAGGAGGACACCTTACACGTAGGAGGACACCTCACAGGTAGGAGGACACCTTACACGTAGGAGGACACCTTACACGTAGCAGGACACCTCACAGGTAGGAGGACACCTTACACGTAGGAGGACACCTCACAGGTAGGAGGACACCTCACAGGTAGGAGGACACCTCACAGGTAGGAGGACACCTTACAGGTAGGAGGACACCTTACACGTAGGAGGACACCTCACAGGTAGGAGGACACCTTACAGTAGGAGGACACCTTACACGTAGGAGGACACCTCACAGTAGGAGGACACCTTACAGGTAGGAGGACACCTTACACGTAGGAGGACACCTTACAGGTAGGAGGACACCTTACACGTAGGAGGACACCTCACAGGTAGGAGGACACCTCACAGGTAGGAGGACACCTCAAACGTAGGAGGACACCTTACAGGTAGGAGGACACCTCACAGGTAGGAGGACACCTCACACGTAGGAGGACACCTTACACGTAGGAGGACACCTTACACGTAGGAGGACACCTTACAGGTAGGAGGACACCTTACACGTAGGAGGACACCTCACAGGTAGGAGGACACCTTACACGTAGGAGGACACCTTACACGTAGGAGGACACCTCACAGGTAGGAGGACACCTTACACGTAGCAGGACACCTTACACGTAGGAGGACACCTCACAGGTAGGAGGACACCTCACAGGTAGGAGGACACCTCACAGGTAGGAGGACACCTTACACGTAGCAGGACACCTTACAGGTAGGAGGACACCTTACAGGTAGGAGGACACCTTACACGTAGGAGGACACCTTACACTTGAGGAGGACACCTTACACGTAGGAGGACACCTTACAGGTAGGAGGACACCTTACACGTAGGAGGACACCTCACAGGTAGGAGGACACCTTACACGTAGGAGGACACCTCACAGGTAGGAGGACACCTCACAGGTAGGAGGACACCTTACACGTAGCAGGACACCTTACAGGTAGGAGGACACCTTACACGTAGGAGGACACCTTACACGTAGGAGGACACCTCACAGGTAGGAGGACACCTTACATGTAGGAGGACACCTTACACGTAGCAGGACACCTCACAGGTAGGAGGACACCTCACAGGTAGGAGGACACCTCACAGGTAGGAGGACACCTCACACGTAGGAGGACACCTTACACGTAGGAGGACACCTCACAGGTAGGAGGACACCTTACACGTAGCAGGACACCTTACACGTAGCAGGACACCTTACACGTAGCAGGACACCTTACAGGTAGGAGGACACCTTACACGTAGGAGGACACCTTACACGTAGGAGGACACCTTACACGTAGGAGGACACCTTACAGGTAGGAGGACACCTTACACGTAGGAGGACACCTCACAGGTAGGAGGACACCTTCACAGGTAGGAGGACACCTCACAGGTAGGAGGACACCTCACAGTGGTACTGGTGTGTGATTGACAGGTGGTGGTAGAGGGTTACCATGTGTGTACTGGTGTGTGATTGACAGGTGGTGGTAGAGGTCAGCTTGTTTCTAATGGGTTCTGTTTCTTTAATATCAGGGTTATTTTATTCATTCATTTCTCTTGACTGATCCATCTTGTTTGGTCGGATTCTTGTGTTTGTTCCATCTTCATCTTGTCACACCCTTTACAGGCAGGTACTCAGAAAGGTGCCAAGTGCTAATTGCTGGTGTTAGTGTTGTGCTAGTGTGACTGTCTGAGAGGGTATTCTGTGACATTCTGTGAATGTCAGCATATAACAATGTATACTTTATTACATTGATTTATATGTGTATTGCTCCCCTTGATATTTTTTTCTACTTTTTTTATATAGTTTTTTGCTTTGAATTTCTATTCTATTTCTATTTCTATTTTGTATTATTTTATAACTGCTGTCGGCTGTCGGGCGTTTTGCACATAAGATTTTCACTCTACTGCTTATACTTGTGTAAACTGAAGTGACAATAAAATACTTGAAACTTGAAACTTGAAGGAGACAGACAGACAGGCAGGCAGACATGTATTTTAATTTTGTTGTCACCGTGACCATTAGACTATCACCTGCATAGCTGCCCTCCCCTACCCCCCCACCACCGAGGTACATGGGTACTTTATTCATCATATTATTAATCACACATATTGCACTGTTCACTATAATTCTTGTTCTGAGACCGGACCAGGTGAGATCCACTGGCTTCTGTCATGTGGGTCCTGAGACCGGACCAGGTGAGACCCACTGGGTTCTGTCATGTGGGTCCTGAGACCGGACCAGGTGAGACCCACTGGCTTCTGTCATGTGGGTCATGAGACCGGACCAGGTGAGACCCACTGGGTTCTGTCATGTGGGTCCTGAGACCGGACCAGGTGAGACCCACTGGCTTCTGTCATGTGGGTCCTGAGGCCGGACCAGGTGAGACCCACTGGCTTCTGTCATGTGGGTCCTGAGACCGGACCAGATGAGACCCACTGGCTTCTGTCATGTGGGTCCTGAGACCGGACCAGGTGAGGACCGGAGCGGCCGATAAGGACAATAAGGAACAATAAGGTCCTTCAGGTACGATGGTGCGGACCCATGCAGGATCTTGTAGGTAAGAAGTAGCACCAGGAGGAACAATGCGGATTCCGTCCTGGCCGTGGAACAGTGGACCAGCTCTTTACCCTCGCAGGGTTGTTGGGGGGGGCATGCGTCCGTGTGAACGTATAAATCAATAATAGAATCAATACAACGGATGATTTCCTTCATGTTTTGTTCCACCGCTTCCAGGCAGGTGATCAGAAAGGTTCTCCGCTTAACGAGCGGCAGCACACCAGGTACACGTGAGGCCAGCGTTCACTCAGTGATGTCCTGGTTCATGAAAGACACTTGACACTGAGAGCCTCCCACCCCCAACTACGTCCAGACTGCCGTCCCTTAGATGTTCAACCTGACCTGCGGTCACAGTTGACTGAGAGACATCGAGAGACCAGCTAAACTAACACCATGACCATGAAGATGAGAGGGTTACCATGTGTGTACTGGTGTGTGATTGACAGGTGGTGGTAGAGGGTTACCATGTGTGTACTGGTGTGTGATTGACAGGTGGTGGTAGAGGGTTACCATGTGTGTACTGGTGTGTGATTGACAGGTGGTGGTAGAGGGTTACCATGTGTGTACTGGTGTGTGATTGACAGGTGGTGGTAGAGGTACAGTGTGTACTGGTGTGTGATTGACAGTGGTGTAGAGGGTTACCATGAAGTGGAAAATGCCTCCTCGACTCTGTTTCTAGTGGATCAGATAGACCTCAGGAAGATCAAAACTTCACCAGACGTCCTTCCTCATACCAAACATGTTGCTGCCACACCTCCCCTACCTGTCTTATCTTGTCTGCTCACACACTACTGAACACCTCCACGTAGGTTCCTCCTCCATCCTTTAAAGACAGATTAGCGTCTTGTTTGTACGAACGCCCTGATATGTGATTGACAGGTGAGACCCACTGGGTTCTGTCATGTGGGTCCTGAGACCGGACCAGGTGAGACCCACTGGGTTCCGTCATGTGGGTCCTGAGACCGGACCAGGTGAGACCCACTGGGTTCTGTCATGTGGGTCATGAGACCGGACCAGGTGAGACCCACTGGGTTCCGTCATGTGGGTCCTGAGACCGGACCAGGTGAGACCCACTGGGTTCCGTCATGTGGGTCCTGAGACCGGACCAGGTGAGACCCACTGGGTTCCGTCATGTGGGTCCTGAGACCGGACCAGGTGAGACCCACTGGGTTCCGTCATGTGGGTCCTGAGACCGGACCAGGTGAGACCCACTGGGTTCTGTCATGTGGGCGAGCAGCCGAACCACTCTGAGACCTTGTTGTTGTTGTTGTTGTTGTTGTTGTTGTTCAAATCGTTGACTAATTGTTGTTCGTATAGATGAATGTGTATATATATATGAAGAAGGCGGAGTCAGGGCGTGCGTTCAAAGAGGCAGCCAATCACAAATGGTGAGTTAAGACCCGCCCCACTGTCGTTGACGGGCAGAGTTGACAACCTTACCTTCGTCGTCTTCCTGCTGTCATAAAGTGCGCAGTACCAAACATTACAAGGAAAGAATGAAGTTGTGAACCGACCAGTTTGTCCACTTCCCCTCCCAGTTGATACTGCTCTCAGATTACCTGCTAGGGAGAGGCCACACACACACACACACACACACACACACTTAAATTCCGGGCATTTGGCTGACAGACACACACACACACACACACACACACACTATAGATATAACAGTACATACTGTTAAAACCGTGACCATTAGATGATCAGCCTTACCTCCCCTGCCATCTAGGTACATCTGTACTTTATTAATCATATTATTAATGTACCGTATTTTTCGGACTATAAGGCGCACTTAAATCCTGTAATTTTCTCAAAATCGACAGTGCGCCTTATAAATCCGGTGCGCCTTATGTATTAACCTCGAACCGATTTTATGTGGTACACGGCGCTCCAAAATCTGTCAAGCAGCGCCGCTTAATGGATTGTCGGCGCATTACGGCTACCGCGGAGTAATACTTGATGGATTGTCGGCGCATTACGGCTACCGCGGAGTAATACTTGATGGATTGTCGGCGCATTACGGCTACCGCGGAGTAATACTTGATGGATTGTCGGCGCATTACGGCTACCACGGCGTAATACTAGCCTTGCGGAGTAATACGTACTGTGCTTCAACATACCGGTAATATTATGGTGTGTGTATAAGGACTGAAGATGAAGAATTTGATGGATTTGTGGATGAGGAATGAACTGAAAAAGTGAGTGTATTGTTTTGTATTTTATGTGTTACAACTGAACAATGTTGAGAGTTATTGTGAATGAGTTGAATAAAGTTCGATTTATCTGACTGTTTTGTGTTGCTTAATGCGCCTTATAATGCGGTGCGCCTTATAATCCGGTGCGCCTTATGTATGAAAATAGACCCGTTCATTGACAGTGCGCCTTATAATCCGGTGCGCCTTATAGTCCGGAAAATACGGTACATACACTCCACAAATACAAACCAAACACACAGGGAACACACACCAGGAGGGAGGCAGACTATGACATCAGCTGCATTTTAAGCATTACAAGAATATTTGACCAGATAAAGCGTATGCTCGTCATGCGGATCAATTCACTAAATGGGTAGAAGCGACTAGAACACGACTAGTTTCCACGTGCAAAAAGAGAATGCATGAACAGTGGTGAAAATACTAACTAAAGAAACTATTCGGTGAGATGGAAGACTAGTGTACATAAAAGTAACACAACTACTATAGCGTATGGATTACCATAGTCCAGCATGGTGGAAAGCATGAATAGGACCAAAAGAGATTATGGACAGACTTTGCTACATGCCTTCCCATCTAAAATCAGAATAACTCCAAATGTTACAAGCAAAGTATTATGGGAGAATTTTATTATAAAACATAGTTGCATCATCTTGTAAGAATATGTGCTATAAGAAGAACTAAGTGTTGAAAGATTGGGTTGGGAGAGAGAGAGGTGGTCATGTATATTGAGGGCAGGAGACAGAGAGGTGGAGGTCAAATAGGAAGGAGGAGGAGTCTCAAACGATGGGTCTCCAGGAGGACAGAGAACAAAGACAAGAACACGCCTCCAACAGGATAGAATAATTAACTAAGACAAGCAAATGGTCATATGCAAATAGGAGACAATAGGTCTCAGAAGTGAATATCAGACAGTAAGGCACCGGGAATCAATTCACAGTCTGAATGGCCAAGGAAACAGCTCCACCTCCAGCCAATCAGAGATAAGGGACATCCCTGACTATCATATGACGTAGTAATTCTCAGATAGAATAATTGCATCTTGAACAAGTGAAATTTCTAAAATAAAGCAAACACAAGACTTATATAAGTTAGGAGTAATTTACAATGGGCTCCTCTCCCACAGAGAGAACCCTCGACAGACTTTCTCATGACTGTTTGGCCACTATGTTCACAGCAGGAGATTCCTGAGGCTGACACAGGAGAGACGTTAACCTCCACCCAGGATCTCACAACCATCTTCCTACATTTACATCAAGGAGATTTACTCTATTGATAAGCTAAGTTCCCCTGAGACAAGACGGAGACTCTTGTGTTGTTAAGCCTCAAGTGACGCCTACCTTGGGTTTGTATGTTAATGGATGATCACGATAGAGGATACAGATTCTCTCACATTTCTAGTTTATTTCAATATATACCGATTAAGATTCCTCATGTGTTGTGTTAATAACTTTACTTAATGTCTTATACTAGTTCTTTAAGTTGTATACTTACCAGTATATGTATATTGTCGTTCATTCATCATTTCCTGTATTCATTTAAATATATGCTTGTTTAACATTCTTATGTTCTTATTAAGTTAGTTTTAACAGTCTTATTTACTATCATTAATGTTTTATTGCAGTTCTTTAAGTGGTTTACTTATCAGCATATATATTTGTAGTTCATTCATCATTGCTATTTGTATTTCAATATATTATATATATGATATCAGAATTAGTATTGTGGGGTTTTGGTTTGTCTATTCATCATTTCCTGTATTCATTTTAGAATACACATTTCTGTTTTCATTTTAGAATATGCTTGTTTCATCTTTCTTGATAATAATACTTTAGTTTATGTGCTGTATAAAGAAATACTAATACGGATTAAGTTTAAACAACTCTTGTAAAGATAATTGGAGGAGTTACCCGCAGAAGGAGGAGCTTCACCGGTGTATTACCATAGAGGCGTGTACAAGTGTTGAGGGGCGTGTCAAGTGGGCGGGATAAAGAAAAGCAGGAAAGATGATAAAAGGAGCTGTTTGAGGGGAGTTCAGGAGGGCATTCAGCTGACCGGCCTCCATTTCTTATGACTGTAATCGGTTGTATTAAATGTTTTGCAATTTGCCACTTTCGTCTCCTCGACTTCTCCTTCTCCACGAATTCTCTAAATGTAATGTTAGTTTCCACAACAACACACACCCACACCCACCCACACACACACACCAACCCACCCCCACACCCACACCCACACACACAGCTGGCCTGGGAGAAACAATCTCTGGGTTGGCAACACCTGCAGACTGGGAACTGAATGGCACTAATGGCTTATGCAGTAGAATTTACCAGAAGCTACTGACAGCATTGAAAGAGAGAACACAGTTCTCTCTCTTAGCTTGGTGGATCTCATGACGCGAAAATCCAAAAGTAAAAATAAAAAGCCATAGACAAGTCATCAATCTTACTCAACGTTATTTATGCTTGGGCGTATCGTTTTAAGGTCACATTTCTTTTTATATTTAAAACAATGACAATTACTTTGTGTATATTCACAGCATTGATGACAATACATAACAATTAAACAAAATCACAATTTCAACCACTGACATTCAGTTTAGGTGATCTAAAAGAGGGAATCATTTCCTCACATTCCCTCCTTTTTGTAGAGGATGTATTTGATCCTCCTACATTGATGAAATTAGGTGTTCCTCTCCAACAATGGAACCACCCTGGAGTACTTTTAATTGTTACTTTCAACTACACATGGCTTTGTTAACCCATCTTGGCATGCATCACCAGGCTCTGTTTTGTTGTACAGCTTGCTGGCATTGGTACGACCACCATACACTGAAAGAAGTGAAACGATTGTGTCATTAATTTAAAGTGCATTTTTATATTGGTCTAATTGAAAATCATTGTTTCCGGTTTAAACATGTTTTGTTCAGTTTGCCTTAAAGCAGATAACACTCCCCATAGACCAAATTAAAAGCAAGAATTTTACGAAAGTAGTATTTTCACTTCAAACCAGAGTTTTTCATGTCACGTGATCACATGACGTCACAACCACGTTTCCTGTGGAGTTCTGCTGTCCGCCATTACCTCGCTTAGACTTTGAAGACCGTCTGTTGTACAAGAAAACTCATTTTATACAAGGTAAGGATTCCAAATGATATTGTTTTAAGGTTTTCCGTGCACATTTGTGATTAGTGGCAGGATGGACAACTTTTTACAGACTGTCTTTGTATTTTTCAAGCGTGTTAGGTGACGCTAACTAACACTAGCTAAACCAGGTCTTTTGCATTAATTTCTCATGTAAAGGACGATGCTTTGTTGCCTCCGTTTGACAAGTGCAACGTTAATAGTATTGCTAATTGTATTTTACTGTGACATTAGGAAAAAGTAACAATGGTAGGATGATGAGGTTAATTTTCCTATAGTGCTTGAATAAATGATGAGTGGGTGGGTTTTTAGTGGGTGGGGGCTGAGCTCCTCATACACGCGGAGCTGGCAGTGCGAGGCGGAGGACATGAAACTCCGTGGACACATTAAGTGACGACTGAAATGCAGCTTTCTGTAAGTTAAATATAAAACGGAGTAAAAACTAAACAATTTAAAACTTATATTTAACTCAACGTAATTTGACAGAGGTGCCGTCTGCCGTGTGTCTCATCCACCGCTGATATGTTTAGCGTTGCCATTTCAGACACGCATCCATTTTAGTTACGTGTCGGCTTCATGTCTGATGAAATTCAACCATTTCATTGAGTGAAGTTACTGTTCCCTCTACCGCGGCTCATGTCCCTCCTAAGCAGTGAATCCGCTCAGATTAGCCCCAGAGGGTAGCCTGGAAATCCAGACCCACATCTAGAATATGAGGGGTGGAAGTAACAAAAATTAATAAATGAATGTGTAATCGATTAAAATGCAATCAAATTAAATAGTCACTTGATGATTCAGCAAATTATTTAATTAATTCAGAACCAAACTGATTAAAACATTAATAAAATGAAATAACAATCAAACACATCATTGAAATAAAGACTTTAGGTTTTATCTAATCACCTTGACATTCAATTCAGTGCCTGCAATTCCATTCGCCACCACTTTCAAATCGAGGACACTCATCGTTAGAACGGTGTGTGCTGCATGTGTCAATCACATGACCCCGCCCACAGATTTACATCCAGGCTATCCTAATCGACTGGACATGCCTTTTGGATATCTGAGTTACTGTTTTGCTACAAGGTACACTGTAAACCCGAATTTTGCTTGTTTGTTATCTTAACAATTGTTTTCTTGTCAATATGACATGGGTGTGTGTAGAAACGTTGTTGTGAACAAGCCTTTCAAGGATAACCTGCGAAAGAAATACACAGAGTGGCTCCTGTCTGGCAACCACGCACTCACACCGACCGGGAAAATACAGAAGCCGTCAGTCCGTCTACTGCGTGAATGGATCCTGCATGCATGGGATGCTGTTTCCTCACAGAGCATCATCCGTGGCTTTAAAAAATGTTGCATCTCCAATGCATTGGACGGCAGTGAGGATGACGCGCTTTGGGAGGAGCCGGTGGAAGCGGAGCAGCTGGGGAGCGATGACAGCGAGAGCGAACACAGCGGGGCAGAGGACGTGTGTGAGGGATAGAGAGACATCGGAGGAGAAGTTTGGCGAATTTTAGTTAAGTTTAGTTAAATATGTGGCCTGTATTTTCTCTGTTATTTAAAAATGTTCCCAATGTTGCTTGATTATTGCTTGATATTAATTTTGAATCATACTGTACATATTTTGCCTTGAAAGTGCCGTGGCCTTTACCGGCATTATTATTATTGTCATTAATATAACAAGTGTTTAATTCACTGTGTTTTTAATATTGTTATTTTAAAATAAAATGAAGTTCTTTGTTCTGCAAATCTGGTCTGAAAATCTTTTTTTCTAAATGTTTGTGTGAAAAACGGGGGGTCGTCTTATAATCAGGGTCGTCTTATATTCGGACAAATACGGTAGATATTGCTATTTGACTCAACTCCATCTTCAGTCCATATTACTTGAAACCGTTAGGTGACATAACTTAACCTCGAGTCCATACTACATAAATTCAATAGTTGATTCAACTTAAATAGCATTATAAGTAACATACATTTTTTTGTTGATGTAACTACAAAACTAGTGAGTTGTACTTACATTTATGAACTGATTGAATATAAACCGCATTCAAGATTACTTAAATGTATAAGTTGATTTAACTGATATACTAGTGAGTTGTACTTACATTTATTAACTGATTGAAAATAAACCGCAATCAAGATTACTTAAATGTATAAGTTGATTTAAATGATATACTAGTTATTTGCACTTAACAATTGTATACCAAATTACATTTTATAGTGGATTTGATTTCTTTTTAACCTGTAAAAACATTGCTTGCTCACTACATATATCTGCATACATCACATTTCATACTTGCTCAGGATTTTTTTCAAAAGAATGACCATCCTTTACACCAGAGATTTTGGCAGTCACTGACCAACAGTTTTATTGTATTTTTTTTACAATACAAATAGTTTAGAAATCTCTCTTTCGCTCTCCTATCTCCATCTCCTGCTACCTCTATCCTTCTCTCTCTCTCCAGCTACCTCTCTCTCCAGCTACCTACCTACCTCTCTCTCTCTCTCCAGCTACCTACCTACCTCTCTCTCTCTCCAGCTACCTACCTACCTCTCTCTCTCTCCAGCTACCTACCTACCTCTCTCTCTCTCTCTCTCTCCTCTCTCTCTCCAGCTACCTACCTATCTCTCTCTCCAGCTACCTACCTACCTCTCTCTCTCTCTCTCCAGCTACCTACCTACCTCTCTCTCTCTCTCTCCAGCTACCTACCTACCTCTCTCTCTCTCCAGCTACCTACCTACCTCTCTCTCTCCAGCTACCTACCTACCTCTCTCTCTCCAGCTACCTACCTACCTCTCTCTCTCTCTCCAGCTACCTACCTACCTACCTCTCTCTCTCTCCAGCTACCTACCTACCTCTCTCTCTCTCCAGCTACCTACCTACCTCTCTCTCTCCAGCTACCTACCTCTCTCTCTCCAGCTACCTACCTACCTCTCTCTCTCTCTCTCTCTCCAGCTACCTACCTACCTCTCTCTCTCTCTCTCTCTCTCTCTAAAAACAGTAAAATGTTAAAACTTGTAAATTG